>RCUC01169708.1:0-52346 GCA_003697995.1 Taxidea taxus jeffersonii
AACCAGAAAGCCTGTATTACAACAAAGAAAACTTTCTCAAAACTATCATAGCGCCTATGAAACTGTTCAGGTGGTCAGAGTAAGGACATACACTAGCACACATATCCTTCACAACTACAACATCCTTCACAAAAACCAATCCAACTACAACCACCCCATGTTCTGTTCCAAACTTACAATCAGTGTTGACTCCCTATATTGCATGCCTGAGACTAATTTAACACTGCATGTGAACTATACTGGAACTAAAATAAAAGTTGATGATAAATAAGGAGGAAGTTACAACCAAACAAATCTTCTGATGGGCAATTTTTCAACATGGAGTATCAGACTGCACAGTTGTTGTGGTTGGTCAACTTGTTCTGAGGACCCCAATGGAATAACATAATTAGCTTTCTGACATCTATACTTAATCCATATTTCTCAAATATGTAAAGTAGCTATATAATATATAATCTTGTATATAGCTTGCATATATATAAGCTTATACTATATCTTGTATAGTAGCTATATAATATATAATCTTGCAGCTTGCATTAATTTGACGGACTGAATGCTCCATACCAGGGACTCTGACTTCTGGAAGTCAGACTAGAGCCTTGGACACAGGTATAAAACAAGAAGCAAAACACTTCCCAAAGATCCTGATGCTCTGTGCTCTGTAACAGTGCTTCTCGAACCTCACAGCAAGCGTCATTGGGGGATCTTATTAAAGTGCAAATTATGAGTCAGTAGGTTTTATAATAAGCCCCAATAACTGGGCCACACTCAAAGCAGCAGAGGCTTATACCATGGTATGGAAATCATATGGCTCCAAAGGGCCAGGCACATGAAGTCGAGAGGGGCAGACAAGGACCCTGTCTCCCATGCCTCTTTCAAAGGGAACATCTGCTCCTCAGCTCTCCTCACTGGTGGAAGGACCTGCTGATTTGTCAGAAAACTCAGAAGTCCAGGCTTCTATGGGAATTCTCCTGATTAAATGTTAAATACATAAGTCCCTCTTATCCACAAGGAATATGTTCCAAGACCCTCAGTGAAGGCCTGAGACCATGGATAGCACCAAACCCCATATATACTATGATTTTTCCTATACATACATACCTCTGATAGTTTAATTTATAAAGTAGGCCCAGTAAAAGATTAAAAACAGTACTAATAAAGTAGAACAATTATAATTTACTGTAATAAAAGTTATGTGAACATGGTCTCTCTCAAAATGTCTTGTACTATACTCACCCCTCTCTCATGGTGATAAAGTGAGACGATAAATCACTCACACGATGGGATGAAAGTGAATGACATAGGCATTGTGACACAGTGTTAGCCTACTATTAACCTTGACAACAGGCCAGGAGAATCACCTGCTTCTGGAAGGCTGCTGGCCACAGGTGGCTGAAACCTCAAATAAAGAGGGACTACTACGGGGCACCTGGGTGGCTCAGTCGGTTAGGCATCTGCCTTTGGCTCAGGTCATGATCCTGGGGTCCTGGGATTGAGCCCCACATCAGGCCCCCTGATCGGCGGGGAGCCTGCTTCTCCCTCTCCCCCTCCCCCTGTCTCTGTCAAATAAAATCAATAAATAAAATCTTTTAAAAAATTTTAAAAAGAGGGACTACTACTATTCCACGGAAGCCAACCAAGTCCAGTCACTGACATAATCATTTAATGTGGACTTTCTTGTTTGATCCTTATTGAAGTATTAAAACCATCTGATCTTACAGATAAGGATACCAAGGTGTAGAGGAGATAGATTAAGTAACTTGCCTAAGATCACTGCTAATAAGAGCAAGCATTCAAAACCGGATCTGCTTCACCCAGAGCCCAGACTCCCAACCACTAGGCCAGATCCTGCTTGTGGGTGGGCACGCCCAACCTCCCTCTGCTCCTCTAGCTTCTAATCTGGGATCCTGCCACTTACCCAGACTACTGCAAGCTTTAGGTAATTAATTTGCCCTCTGGGCTTTTGTTCTCAGTTTCAATTTACAGTGACCAATCATCCCAGTTTGCCAGAGACGAAGGGTTTCCAAGGACAAGAAACATTCAATGGTGAAACCAGGACACTCAGCCAACCAAGACAGTTAGTAGCCCGAAGTTTTCATTTAAGGTTGTTATTTTTAAAACAAACATATCTGATTCATTCGTTATAAAAAATTTTTAGACACCATTCGTTACACGGGTCCTATGGGAAAATTCCACTTTGTTTCCCTTGAAGAGCTAATATAATTCTGACCCCTTTCTTTACTACATGACTTACTTGGTGTCCCTTTTTGCCCTATGCTACTACTATTGCTTTCATTATTCATATTTTCTTCTTCACTATATCACCTTGATAAGTAGATCAAATGCTGAATAGACCGTACACGCAGAGACACCTTTTTGTTGGAATTCTCTGGAAAGCAACTCACCATAAGATAACTTGATTAAACACCAGACTAACCACAGACCTGAAGGGCTTCCTCTGGAGTACCAGCGTATTCGGGGGTGTCTCAGAGGTGACGTGGTGGCAAAGAACGCTTACTCCCCGCTCTCCTCGCACTTGACTTACAGTGGGGACGCAACCCACCTCATGCCACCTTACTCCAGGGGCGACCAAGGAGAAGAGCCAATTCCTGATCAGTGAGTTCCGGGGAAGAAATAGCATGCTCGGCCCTGCCCCTTCCTCCATAGAGTCGGCACGCCACCCCCGCCCAGCTAATGTTTCCACCTGGACAGGTCTCCACAGGTGAGGCTTGAGGCTTTTCACCTTCTCTGGTGACTGCACGCATCAGTTCACTTGGAGGATACATCGTTTGGAAGACCATCGTGCTGCCCACCCAGGTCACAGCAACCCTCTATGTTTCATCAGCAATGAAACCAAACTCCTTGCTCTGTGCCTTCCTCAGAATCCCTCTGTCTTTAAATGGGTTCCGATCTCGGTAGAGAAGAGAAGACACTATAGAGAAGAAAAGACAGTATTTACCAATCCCTAAACCCCCATCAGGGAGTGAGTACAACACTGAATTTATTGGAACTTTTTTTTTAAAGATTTTATTTATTTAAGAGAGAGAGCACGAGTAGGGTGAGGGGTGGGCAGAGGGAGAAGCAGACTCCCCACTAAGCAGGGAGCCCAACTCGGGACTGGATCCCACGACCCCGTCGATCCCAAAGGCAGATGCTTAACCAGCTGAACCACCCATGCGTCCCTGAATTTACTGGACCTTGTATCCAGAAAGTCAAGTATCAGTATTTACCACTAAGCCTAAAGCACAAACAAGAAAAATGGAACTTTGAATACAACTGTGAGGTAGATCCTTATCTTTCAATAAAAACAATTTAAATTGGCCCTCAATATCATTCAGCTGGGTTCTCTTTTTGAAGTTTTATCTGACTCGGCCTTTTAGAAGAATTTTAATACTTGGAACAGACCTCAGTTCCTCAAGAAAAAGAAAAGAATATATCAATAATATCTGCTATTGAAAGAGAAAATGATAACTGGTTTTTCTTAGTTCAGTCCAGTCTGTAGAAACCCACTTGGAATCACATTCACATGTCACTGTTTCCTAAGAAAGACCTGAATATAACATACCAGCTGAAAACACTGAGACTCCTCACTCAAGTTACATCTGTAAAGGGCTTTGTGCCAAGAAAGCAGGCATGGCATTCAGTTTTGGTGTTCGCTTTCATAGAAAGCACATAATTACAATTTAGTATTTAGAATAAAATTGATTAGCAAAAAAATTGATTAGCAAAGTATTTTAATCATAAACACTGAGGCTAGTAAAATTAAAACCTCCAACCTCAGATATGCTAACAGGCATTCAAAATGATAACGTAGGACCTATTCCTTAAAGTCTGTTATATAATAAGCAGAAAATAAGATACGGTTCACAGATTCACCATGATGCCATCTTCATCCTCCATACTCCCAGGGGTTGTTATAATCGTACATTAGGATTATCTGGTGCCTTCCGAGGCACATACTGTGAAGTTAGAGGTAAGCCACCGCAGCTTCTTTCCATCAAGTCACATTAAGTTCTAGTTCATTCTGTCTTGTCAGTTCTACTCAGAGACAGAAATACATCAGTGTGGCCCAAGTTCACACAGAAGTCAAGTCATATTTTAGTAAAGTGCTGTTCTAAACTCCCTTCCACACAGACTCCATGGGGATGAGATCACATATGCAACAAATCATCACTTCTAACTTAGTAAGTTTGCCTACAATAGACAAAGAGAAGATGCAGATGCTTTCCCTAATAAAAACCCTTTATCCAAAGAGAAAGAAAATACACCATGATCTTAGGGCAAACAAAGTTTTCGCAGTTTATTAAATGAAGATCCTTAGTGGGGAAAGGCAGAACGCACCCATCTGATGGAATTGTATGTTGTAAAAAAGAACTCTCAGCTGGATATAGACTTCATAGCTTGTAAAATTTCATTAAAAAAAAAAAAGAAAGTTGCAAATCTTTATATAGCATGGGAGGCTTGCATAATTCTTAAGCAATACCACCTGCTTTCATTCATAATGTGAAGAGTAAATGTGAACCACATTTTCAGCATATTATTCTAAAACTGGGCAATTTAAAGTTTCATTTCTTAAACAGGCACTTAGTTTAAGGCAGCACTTTGGACATCAAAGGAGATGTAACAATAAATCAAAGATAGATCTTTGTCCTCAAAAAAACTACACCATTTTAAGGAAGAGAAGGTGTGTGTGTGCCTAACAACTTCAAGACAATGTGTGTGAAATGACCTGATAGGGAACCAAGGGTCTTGGACATTTGGAGGGGAAATCAAACTTTTTAAAAAGGGGAAGAAGGGAAGGTTACATTCAGAGAGGATGGGGTTGGGATCCCACTACCTATGAAGAGGTATTTGAACATTCTTCAGGAAAAAAAGGGGTAGGGGTTATCCAGAGGCAGAGGAAAGCCCTGGAAATCCCGAGACCAGATTAGCTATAACCCAAATAACACATAGAAGACTAGTTAGAGACTGACGAGGAATAGCTGGAAGTCAGATTGTGGAGGCCTGGACTATCGAGGGAAAGAATTTGGATTATATTCAGTAGGCAGGGGAGAGCTACAGAAGTTTTCCAAGCTGCGACGTATGGTTATCAAAGCTGGACTTTGGAGGGATTAGTTCGGTGGTAGTCAACAATGGCTGGAGGAGGGGAGAAACCAGAAGTGGGGAGGACTGGTCTGGGGGTCATCACAGTGGTCCAGATGAGGCAGCAGGAAGAGCAAGGAAGGGATGGGCATGGGAGACGCTGTGGGAGCAGAACAAACAATACTGAAGGCCGAAGGTGGGGAGCAGAAGAGCAAGGAGATCTGATGATGACTCAAATTTTGAGCCCGGGTGATGGAGGAAACAGAAGGGAAAGAGGAAAAACTGAGTTAAAAGGAAAGATGAGGAAATCAGACTGAGGCCGTAACCACATGGAGCTTTCTGGCAGGCAGTGAGAAATATGGGGCTGAGGAGTTAGTGCAGAATTAGTAGAGTCTAAATTTAATAGGTAGTATGGAGATAAGAAAGACTGATATAGACTTAATAGGAAATACATACCGTAATCAATAGATTGACTAATAGAGACATCTACATTAGAAGAAAAGTTGAGTCTATTTAAATAGACTTCTAACACAGATAATCGAATATTTGTATCTGTCAAAAACTGCCCATAGTATTTAACACCTGTACCATTGCACCACTGTAAAATACAGCATTGTAACAAGACAAAACACCCGAGGATATACAAGTAGCTGGGACAGGAAGTTTGTACAGAAGCTAATAAAACCACTAATAAAATGTATTTCACATTTTACAAATTCATTCCTTGGAATAAATTACCATCACTGAAATTTGGAAGTTAAAAGACCAAGGAAATCTATTCAAATTATTTGCATCTGTTCCAACCAATTTGTCTTTTATTCTGAAATCATCACTGTTTCCTGTATAACGACCAAGAATACATATTCAATACCATTAGAAAAAAATGTATGTCATAAGAGTAGGAATCTCAACCTTGGTCTCACACAAACATTGATAAATGTTCTATTTCAAAATGTTATTGCCACCATCTGTGATTTACAAACGTTAACTCCTATCGTGCTCTACCTGAAACTATAACATCTTTATATTGAGATGCCAAGTAATAATTCACTGATATACACATTCTCCAAGGCTTACCCATTTCTGGTTTCTCTGCAGCGTGGACTTTCGGATATTGGTCTTCGGATGAAAGGCTTGCATTCATGCCATACAGTGGATCATCCAAGAAAGAGGGCCTCTTCAGTCTTCCAATGCCAAGAGTCTTCGACATAAAGTAGTCTTTTGTGTCACTAATAACCTCATCCTTGGAAAACTGGAGGCATTTCAAATTTTCTACTTCGATGACAAGGGCCTGGGGTGTGTAACGCCCAGTCAAGGCTTTGGTGAGATAGTAGCCTGTAAGTGTTCCACATTCTGTATTCTCAGGCATATCTGTATCTTTCACCTCAGAGCTTTTGACCATTGTTTCTAATCCCTTTAGGAGCTCAGAGAGGATAGATCTGGAAAGATGGGGGACTTCTGGTGTTATATCCTCCATGTCTTCCTTTTCTCTTTCTGAAGGTAGTCTAATCATGGACTTTTGTTTGAGGGTGCATTCATCCAGAAGACACCTTAACTGTTCCTCAGAGAGAAGTGATGTTGAATCTAACTGAGGAAACAAACCAAGTGTTTTCATAATCAATTGACTGAGTACACACTTTTATTTTATTCATTTATTTTATTTTTGATAAGCTTCCATTAATGCAATATAAATGCAAGTGCCAGGAAATACCTTACACAAGACACCCAAATAACAAAATTGTTCATTTTCAAGGATCCAGAATTTCAGGAGAAACGTACAGCATCCCTAGAGAGTGGCTTTAGAATCTATCGTGCCTACTGAAATCCAGGGGAAATTCCCTCAGTACTGATGGAAATAAATTACTGTACCAAATTAGCCACTAACATTCTTTCTACACGTGGACATTGCTTGAAATGGAGATATTAGAAAAGCACCTTCAGTTTTCTAAGTTTTGGGACACCAAACAGGGAAGTCGGGAACAACCCATTGATAAACCACTAGAAATCCTACCATAATCTCCAGTAGGTGTTTCTCTGTTTTTCACCACTACTCAGTTGAACCGCCCCCCACCACCAAATTCTTAAAAATATGGGGGAAAAAAACCCTCAGGCAAACAAGACAGCCTAAACCTGCCCCTGGGCAATTACCACTCCTATGTGTGTCCACAACTTTCAGTGGACAATACGACTGAAGACAGAAAAGGAAGGGTGAAGGGGTGGCGTGTCCTGAGTCGTGTAGTTGCTTCAAAACTATAGGTCTAGACGGAGGCCAGGGGCATTCCAGTAACAGTGCACTCTGGAAGGAGGACTTGGTCACAGACATTTAATCTCTGCTTGTAAAAGCCTTGGGGCTGAGCATCTCAACCAAGATCTTAAGGATTCAAAAACATTGTTTCTTCCAGTGATGTTCTCAGGAAATAAAATAAATCAAATGAAAGTATAGAGCTATGTTCCACAAGAATTCAACTGAATAGCATGCCACTTGAATTGCATCAATCTCAAAGGAAGGGAATTAAAATATATTGAAACACACTGAAAATTTCTCCTTCTCTAAAGAATCAGCGCCATACTTGATTTATATAGTGGATTATTTAGGAAAACACTAATTCTCCTTTACGGGAAATGCACCATCTAGGAACAAAAAGTCCCCATAAGAAAACCTAGTCAAGGGACGCCTGGGTGGCTCAGTTGGTTAAGCGGCTGCCTTCGGCTCAGGTCATGATCCCAGCATCCTGGGATCGAGTCCCGCATCGGGTTCCTTGCTCAGCAGGGAACCTGCTTCTCCCTCTGCCTCTGCCTGCCACTCTGCCTATGCTCACTCCTGCTCTCTCTCTGACATAAATAAATAAAATCTTAAAAAAAAAAAAAAAGAAAGAAAACCTAGTCATGAATTGCAGTGGCCTTAATTTCTACTTCAGTAAAGGAAAACAAGGCTATCGCCCTACTTAGTAGGACCCAGTTCAAATTCAGCAAATACTCTGCATGTATAAAGTATCTGGGAGGGAAGGTGTTATTGGAACTAGTATAGTTAATCCCTATTATTGTGTAATGCTTCTAATGCAGCTAAAAAAGATAGTATGTAAAACAAATTTTTAAAATATCTTTAGTTTTCAAGTTGTATTTAACTTCCATATATTAAAAACTAGTTTTCATAGTGGCAAGTGCCATTATGAGTTTGAGAGTAACAAGAAATTGGGAATATATTCTTAATAATTATCTAGGATTCAAAATTTAGGTAATTCTCCCTAAGGTTAATGTACATGTCAAAAAAATAGGAGTGGGGGGCGCCTGTGTCTCAGTTGGTTAAGCGACTGCCTTCGGCTCAGGTCATGATCCTGGAGTCCCAGGATGGAGTCCCGCATTGGGCTCCCAGCGCCATGGAGAGTCTGCTTCTCCCTCTGACCTTCTCCCCTCTTGTGCTCTCTCTCTCTCTCAAATAATAAGTAAATAAAATATTTTTTAAAAATAGGAGTGGAGGGACACCTGGGTGGCTCAGTTGGTTAAGCAGCTGCCTTCGGCTCAGGTCATGATCCCAGCGTCCTGGGATCGAGTCCCACATCGGGCTCCTTGCTTGGCAGGGAGCCTGCTTCTCCCTCTGCTTCTGCCTGCCACTCTGTCTGCCTGTGCTCGTTCACTCTCTCTCCCTCTCTCTCTGAAAAATAAATAAAATCTTAAAAAAAAAAAAATAGGAGTGGAATTTCATATTACCAAATCCTACTTTTAATCACAGACATTTCAGGCATCCAGATGTGGTATTTTACACATTATTAGGAGAATTCCCTTCGAAAACCTACTCAGCCAGAAGATGAAGGCAGTTTTTGTATGGTAGTAAATATTTAAAGCACACTTTCAAAATCTGCTTATATAAAACTGTTAATATAAAATTGCTTATAGTGAGTAGACAATTCCCTGAGAATTAGAAAGGGCCTGTTGAGTGTCCTCTTCATAAAACATTCTCACCGAAGGCTTATCATATGAAATTTCCAGACACTAGAAAGAAAAAAAAAATCACTTCAAACTGGAGAAGGAGGATGAGATTATTCAAGGAGGTCTGGGGGGAAGGGCGGGAAAGAAGAAGAGGTAGAAGATTGGTAGATTATCTAGTATATTTGACCACTTCCACAAATAATATTTGTAAAATAGATGTTTGGTAGTTCTGATGATCTATTTGGCTAGATGCACAGAAAATTAAGTAAAAGGAAAAACTAAGCAATTATGAACTCTGGGGAAAACAAAAAGGTAAATGAAAAAAAAAGAGTAGTGTTTCAAATAGGCAACACAGAAAATTAAGCGAAAGAAAATAAGATAATTATCAACTTTAGGACAAATAAAAAGTTGTACAAGAAAGGATACCATAGAGGGTGTCTGGGTGGCTCAGTCAATTAAGCGTCTGGCTCTTGATTTTGGCTCAGGTCATGATTTTAGGATTGTAGGATTGAGCCCTACATAGGGCTCAAGCACTGGGCATGGAGACTGCTTGAGATTCTCTCTCTCCCTCTCCCTCTGCTCCATCCCCACCCCTCTCTAAAAAAAAAAAAAAAAATGATACCATAGGACTCTACTTGCTTTTGCTGTAAATAATATTTACATGGTCATCATAATACAAATAGTGATGATGGAGGTAACCAAAAATTGTGATTTGACTATTTTGGGGAAATAAGAGGAGAGAAAAGGGATGTTTAGAATTAAAGTTAAATCCATTACAGGAAGCCAACATACAACTGAATAATAATACAATACTATTTTACTATTGATATAAAATTTTATATTGTTATAAATTATATAAAATTTTATATTATTGTAAATTGATATAAAACTGATCAATTAAGATAACAAAGTAAACAATATAAGCAATAGGGGAAATATCTAAAGAAATTAAAAGTGCTTGACTCTAGAGAGCAAAACAAAGGGGTGGGGAAACATGGGGCAAGGAGTTACCATTTTTCTTTAAAACCTTTTAACATAAGTCAATTATCATATGGTTTCACTTACTTGTGGCGCATAAGGAATAACATGGAGGACATTAGGAGAAGGAAAGGAAAAGTGAATTGGGGTAAATTGGAGGGGGAGACAAAGCATGAGGGACTGTAGACTTTGAGAAACAAACTGAGGGTTTTGGCGGGTAGGGGTTGAGGGGATGGGTGAGCCTGGTGGTGGGTATTAAGGAGGGCACGTATTACATGGAGCACTGGGTGTGGTGCATAAACAATGAATCTTGGAACACTGAAAAAATAAAATTAAAAAAATTTTTAAAAGAATGAAAAAAAAACCTTTTAACAAACTTTTCCTTTATTACTATAACAAAAGTTAAAATAAAAATATAAAAAATAAGAATAACAAGTGTATTCAAGTTTTTAAATAAAAATTAATTCCAAAATCAAAATCTGAAATATTAAAATGAAATTTCTAACCAATTATACCTTTGGGCATCAGAAGCAAACTGAGGTTTCATGGAACCTGCAGTTTATAATCTTGCAGCAGGAAGAGGATACTTCTCTAAGAAAAAGAATATAAAATTGCAAGTAGGAAATAGGTACAAAAGTGAGTTTCTTTTTCTTAGAATGTGAGAAAGATTACAATAAATTACCAGAGCCTTGGAAAGTCAGGCCCATTTCTTACAATATCTCTTTAGGTCATTTACCAGCAACGTGTATAGGAAATGTTTCCTGATTACAACCTAGCTTCCTCTCCCAACTCAAGGCTCATACAAGTGAGGGGCCCTGAAGATTAAGCTTTACTAGCTTCCCAGTAAATCTGCTTCTGGGTCCTTCAAGATAAAACATAACACATTTGAGTCTGTGTGTACACAGAAGTAAGCTCAACTACAATCACCCTGATCCTCTATGGGAAGCGGACTGATGGGAAAGAAAACACAGAAGACTAGAACTTGGGCTTTGGTCCAGGCTTGGCCACTTTATGCATGTCATCCAGGTACCCATCTTCTTCAGCAGTGAAAGGAGGGACTGAAGATGTCTCTAAATTAAGCTCTGGCCCTAAAATTGATTTTTATGAATAACTACTCTAATAATAAAAATACAAGAAAGAACAGACTTTCTATTGACATTAGAGTATCACCTTGGTAGAATTTATGAAAGCAAAAAAATAACAAAAAGAGAACTTTTATTTCCTTAACTTCTTCAGAATACCAATCCTGAGCTCAAAAAAATAACCCAAAATTCTCTGGTCTCAGGACAATATAAGTAAAAGTGAACCAACTATATTAAATCTTAAGATTAAGTTAATTTGGTCACAGTGTTTTCTGGGTGGCAATGCAGATCCAGAACCTTCCACATGAGCGGTCTTTCTCATCTTTTGATTCCCTGCAGAGACTTGCCCACAGTAGAAACTCAGGAACTCGCCGTTGTGGGAATCAAGTGAATGAAGGTTGCTGAGTGGTTTGCAACAGCTATACACTACCCTAATAGAAATTATTTACCCATGCTGCACTGGGCTAAACGAGGGCTCTATTCCAAAGGTCCCTAACGACCCTTGAGAGTTAAAGGACCATAATCCATACCCTTCATCCAGATTGCTTTGAAACTCCTGAGCTAATGAGCTCCATCACTGAACAACCCCAGCAAGCACAGTCAAGTAACCATCTGTTCAAGTATTCACCTCAAAGGATTCATCTTTCACGCCAGTTCTAATTTTCCAGTATTTCATAAACAAGTTATTATTCATGCTATTCCTGTCTTCACAAAATTCATCATAGTGCCTCTCAGTCTTCATTTTTCCAGACCAGGACCCAATCTATTTACATCTCCTTCTATGAAAGCCCCTCTCTTCCCAGCCTCATTTTAGTAGCCCTTTCATGCACCTTCTTTCTTGTCTTAGCCAAAGCACACACATTCCGTAGTCAAACTGTAAACAGACTGGATTTTCTCGACAGAACCAGAAGATAGAATACTTGTGGTGCTAGATTTCAGGCATCTTGCTGGTCCTGTTGACACACCTAATGAAGTCTTTTGGAATATTAATAGCTAGCACTTGTTTGGCACCTACTCTGGGCCAGACACTGCTCTATGCATATGACACGAATCAATTTCTTTCATCTTCACAACAAACCTATGAGGTAGATACTGCTGTTATTCCTGTTTTACAGATGAAGAAAGTGAAGCACCAAGATATTAAATAACCTGTCCATGGTCACACAACCACTACGTGGGCAACCTGGGATTTAAACTCACATGGTCCAAGTCCAGAGCCCATGTGCCTCACTAATAGACTACAAAGCCTCTCACTATAAATGAGTTCTCCCTCTACGATATTCTAAGTATCCTTTTCATAACTCACCTTTATTTTTCTGTCCCTTCCCTCCGGTATGAAACGTCTTCCCATAGAGTATTTTATTATTCTAACTGAATTTTATTACCCAGACTAGCTTAGTATCTTATGCACATTTACACAGTGCTCTCTCAGCTCATTTCAGGAAAAAAAAAAAAAGGACAACCCCAACTCCATTCTCAGGGTGCCCACTATTTACACTTCTCCACCCAGGTAAATACCAATTTGGAATAGGAGCTGAATCTGACAAGGAGAGCAGCTCGTAATAGCTGAAGATGGATCACAGACTGAATTACCTCACTTTCTTCCCTGCCTCTCCTCTGATGCTATGTATCTGGAGTTTCCCCAGTCATAAAAATCTCCAGTTATTTGGGCACTGAATGTGTTGACAAGGCAATCAAAATTAGGTTTCTGGTGCAGATCATCCAATAGCCCACTATTATAAATAAGCAGAGGCAATCTTGCCCTTTGATGTAAGCTTATGTCTGATGCTGGGCTTTTTGTGGGTTTCCCCACACACAAATGCAGAATCCCTGAAGGCACACCCTATAAAGCCACTATGATTATCACAAGTGAGAAAAGAGTGAAAAGCCAGAATGTCCTAAATGATTAACCAACAAGAATATAGATGTCAACAGCTTTCAATGACATCAAGTTCTACTTCAAAATAAGTAGAAAACAGTTTACGCTTTCCTTAACTGCCAAGATAAAAGTTTACAACTCTCTGTTGCAGCCACTGCTGGCAACGCCTAAGTAGTAGTTTATTTTTGCCAAGGTTTTTTAGCCATAAGGAAGAGAAGTCCTTATCTTAAAAAAAAAAGAAGAAGAAGAAAAAGAAAGAAAGGAAAAAAGAAAGAAAAAATTCAGATGATGATCTAATCCTTTAGCTTTCTCTTATCTGGAAAACTCTCTCAGGCCATAGAGACAATTTGATCTTGGGTCTAAGAACTCATCTCATGGATACTAACAAGCAGAAATAAAGGACAGACAGAGGTTTGGGGGTCTGGAGCTGAGAAGCTACAGGAACCTAGGTCATGTGTTTCTCCTTTGTCTTCATGAGTCCCTGTGGTGTCTTAACTCCCTGCTTATCTAATACATCCCTCCTCTGCAAACAAACTCTCTCTGCTTACTAATGCTTTCTGCACTCTCACAACCCCAGATTGCTTATGGAGCATGAACTGATTCTGGTTCTATCCAACATAACTTTCAGTGTCTAACCCCCACCAATGACTAGCAATGACTTCCATGTCCATTAGCTCACATTTTCAAGCAAGATGAGCTGGTTGGTCACTGACTCCATGAAGGACTGACAGTATCAGTTTCGTGTGTTCATCACTAGTCGAATCACCTACCAGTGGTGAGGGTCACATGGTATGAATGTGGCTGATGGGATTATTTTTGGCAGGGCTTCGGGTAAGGGAGATTTCTCAAAGAAAAAGGCAGGAGAGCAGAGAGCAGAGCAGGAGCCTCAAGATAAACCTACCCTATCTATAGCATCAGAGAGGGACCTGACAATGATGTTGTATATAGCCAACTTCAGTGATTAGCAATCACAGTGTTTCCGCACTTTACCAATCTCATTTAATCTGAGTACTCACTGAACAGTTCATTGAGACATAAAAGCAGAATTACTTAGTGGAAAATATCCAGTTGTGGATAGAATGGTAAGTTGGACTTACAGTTGGAATATAGAACAACACTACCAAGCACTATCTATACGCTCCCAATGGGCTCACATAGGCTCAAATTGTTGATATCACTTGCTGTGGCTCTTTGAGATACAGCAAGCCTAAGAATCATGGGGGCAAAATGATCGGTGCTTCTTTCAATGTCTGCATCAATAGTGCTACATTTTCAGAAGGAAGGGGCTTATTCGTCCTTCCCTCCCTATGCTATTCTCCTACCTTCCTCTCTCACACTGAGGCTACCCCAACCATATAAAGGTCAGTCTGGCAAGTACAATGCTCTGAGGAGGCCATAGCCAGGACCAAGGATACTGGAGGTCAGGTGTGATCTGGCGTTCTTTTACCCAGAATAGTCAGAGGTTGTCTGGTCAGAGGAGAATCTGAACTCTAGTCAAAAAGGAAAGCAAAGGTCACTGCCATAGAAATTATGTAAAACATTAGGAATGAGGGTTGAGGCCAGGCTGTAGACAGGAAAGTGAGTCAGCCCCCAGGTCAGAAGACAGGAGGACTCTGCAGAGTGTGAAATAGGTCAAGGCAAGTGGCTCTGAGATGAGTTTGTGAATGATGTGGTGGTGTTGGAAAGCTGCTTTTATGTGGGGCCTGGCATATCAAAGAAACCATGCAGAATAGGACATCGCTCTTGCTCAGGCCAGTGATCTTCCCCCAAACAGCTGGGCAAGGCAAGGCCTGAAAGGTTTTGCCCATCGGGTTTGCCTGGTGAAAGGCTTTGTGCCCCAGAACATTCTGTAATTGTCCTTCTTAGCCCAGGTGCCAGAGCAGGTGTCAATGGGCATCAGAAATCCAGACTTCCTGTTTCTACCTACAAGGATGAGAGGGGTGGGATGCCAGTGTGATCCCAGTGCACAGGGAAGGGTGAGCATGAATGGGAAGAGCTAAAAGCAGGAAACAGGATTCTCAATTCCTGCAATCTGAAAAGGGGCCAGGAGCTCAGCTTTCGTTGGTGACCTAGTCAGAAGGGTGCAGATGTGCTCAAAGGAAAGCCAGACCAATTTCACTCTTCTGATTTCTAACAGGATGACTTGAGAAGGGGCTCTAATGTTTCTGCTCTGTGGGAATTTTTCATCTGAGGGCTGCCAGCAGTTGCCGTTTTCCAGCAGTAGAGACAGCAAGTCCGCTTGGATCAGCTTCCCCTTGATCTGAGCAAGTTGCTGGAATGGCCCTTTGATCACATATCTACCACATCCTTCCCAGAAACAAGGTGCAGGGTCCAGCTGGAGGGAAGGAGCCGGGCACCCCTGCCCCACACACTCCCATCAAAACTTAAGCATGACCAGGAGGCTGCTGAAAATGAAAACAGCAAGTTTGCATAAAGAGCACTTTTTCTGGTGGGCTGCACCACCTGCCCACCCCTAAGTCTCCAGGGAAGTATATCCTGTATGTCCCTTGCAGAGCAACTAATTCTCCCTATGATGCAAGACTGCTGGTTTATTGGAGAATAACCATTGTGAAAATCATCCCCATGGCCTTCCCTACTCTCAGTTTGAAAGTCTGTTTTTACCACTTACAAATAACCTGGGTCAAGGGAGACCATGATGGGGTCCGAAGTCAAGAAGACCATTAGCTACTTAAATGCTTTAACCTGGGCCAGAGTCCAGATCAAGCTTCACCTTGATTTTGTAGGAGGTCACCTGAAAGATGAGTCAAGCTAGAGAAATTCAGTATAATCAAAACCTAAAGAACTTCTGTATGGCCACAGGGCTGCCTCACTAGAAATTTAAGCACTCCCCTTGACATCATCATAGCATCCCAATTGACTAGAAGGTGACCTGAGAACTCTGTCTCTGGTATGTTCTGAGCTAGCTAGGGTTACTATGGGCCCCAACAGGGACTCACTAAGGCCAGGTCAGGGGAGCATATCCCACAGGGGCTACAGAAGACTAATGATCACCCAGAGCAGAAGGGCATGGACAAAGCCATCTACAGGAACTGAAACAAGGAGGAGATATGGCATGGCCTAGAAGTTAGTAACTGGCCTCACAACACCTATCAATGGATTGGATGAGATCTCCAGACTCTGACCATGAGTACTTCTTTCCAGAGGCATGGGCACTCAGTACATGATCAATGCCACATTCATCAGCTGCTCTGGGGACAACTCTTCTTCCTTGCCATGAGAAGCCTCTCTACTCTAACATTATCCAGCTCCTGCCTCCCACCCCGCCCAGTCAGTGGGACCCCAACCACGGAAGAGACACCATCCCCTCTGAGACATGCTCAACCCCAGGATCTGGAAAGGGAAACTGAATATTTCCTTGCATAGATGAGAAGTTTCCTAGCAGCAGAAAGAAGCCCGGGAACCAAGCTGCACTGACATTAAAATGGCCTGATATGACCAGATTCAGTTTAACCGTCACCCAGATCTGTGTGCCTGCCTGATGCTAGGCTGAATGGACCTAAAACAGCCTGTGCTGCCCCCACAGCTGCAGATCTGGAGAGCACTACTGACATCAGTGTCACAGCCCCTCGTGTCCCTGATGAGAACATCACGCCCCTCTGGCCTGCCATCCACGACTTTATCACTGCTGAGGTGTGACTTGCCAGCAAGGTGTGATATACTTTGCTGACCACTCCTAGGCTTACACAAACTACATGGACAAGCCTGCCCTTGGAGCAGACTTTGACCAAGAGGGGAGAAGAACCGGCAAATAAAATCCTGTCTCCACCTCCCTATGGAAGAATGGCTATAAAATGTAGTCACCAGGGCACCTGGGTGGCTCAGTAGGTTAAAGCCTCTGCCTTTGGCTCAGGTCATGATCTCAGGGTCATGGGATCCCCACTTCTTCGCTGGTTTTCCTTTTACGAGCTAATTGATAGCATAGAAGCTTTTCCCTCCGATTTTGTGTTCCAGACAGAGATGGACACCAGAAGCAGCAGCTCCCAAGTCCCAGCAGGGCTCTGGACACGGCAGCTTGCACGGTCCC
This sequence comes from Taxidea taxus jeffersonii, assembly GCA_003697995.1. Lineage (NCBI taxonomy): Eukaryota > Metazoa > Chordata > Mammalia > Carnivora > Mustelidae > Taxidea > Taxidea taxus. The sequence goes on from RCUC01169708.1 coordinate 16,994, forward strand.
ATCTGGGGTGGGCCCAGGAGCACAGGGCCAAGAGCTCCACCCCAGCCTCTGCAAACTGGTCAAAGTCTCACAGGGCAGCACAGACCAGGGACAGAGACTACAGAGCTAGGACCAGCACCGTCTAGGTCACAGGAGGCAAAGTGGGCCTCCAGAGCCTTGGGGCTCACGGCCCCATGGCTGGCTCATCCTGGCACTGCAGGATGAGAGTGGCCAAGCACCACCCATTGGGCAAGATCAACAGAGAAAATCCCCCCAAATCCTGGGAGGCCATTTGCCCAGGGCAGCCAGAGGCGGCACAGCTAGACGGAGAATACAAACTGGAGCCAAGAAGAAACATGTTCACAGCTTAGGTTCAAGTGTCAAGATAAACAGAAAAACAAACAAAAAGACAAACACAGGGTATAAAAGATGTGACGGTCCCATGTTCAGTACTAAGGCACGTTTACTACAAAAACAAGGGAGGCCTGCCTTCCTTCCAGGTGGGCAGAGTACCTACCAGGCCTGGGGTCTAAGGGCGGTAGGTAGGAGTAGACCCCACCATGTCAGCAGCCCCTGAGGGATCCAAAGGCAGGGCTAGGCCCCCATGCAAACGTGTGACACCCCCCTACCGCTTAGGCGTGCCTCCAGTGCCCTTTCTCCGTGTTGCTTTCCCACAGCGTTCCAGTAAATAACGTTCTCCCAAGTTAAGTATTCCATAAGCTGCATGCTATCTTTTTTGGGGGAAAAAAAAAAATAGAAATCTCCAGATGGAGAGGAAATAGCCTTAACCACAGCATGGGGTAGTGGAGAGAGGCTGCCGTTTCTAAGTTAAAGCCCCAGGTCTCTCCCCGCCTCAACTGTTCTGTATCAGACACATCACTCCGCCTCTCAAAGCCTCAAATTTCTAAACTGCAAAATAGAAACTCGAACAACTGGCTGGCTCCTAACTAGTGGGGAGGAGGAGTACTAACAGCTCACAGCATGTGAGAGCCTGAGAGACACTGCGGAAGCCGCCCGCACCTTGCCGGATGAGGGGAAGCGAAATTCCCCCCACGCACCAGCACGTCAGTAGTAACGCTCACTTTGATTTGAGAAGCGGCTCCAGGGAGTGGCTAGACGCGCCTCTCGGAAGTTCACGACCGAAGTCTGCGCATTCCAAGTTCAGCTGACCCCTACTTTTGGGGGTCTCTCTGGGGCATCGGAAGGGAGCTTTGCAAATGATGGGACAGCTAACGATGCAAAACACGTAAACGGTCATGTGCACTCCGAGGACTAGTGGGGACTACAGCGGCCAGCCCATGCTGCGAGAGGGCACCCAGGAAGGCAAGATGGAACCTGAATCTCAGTCATCCCAAGCAGGAAGGTTGACACTTCAGGACAGGTACTATTCAGGCTTCAGTACCAGAAAGTTCTGCAGTGACCAGAAAGTACCCAGAAAGGGGCTGGTTTCCAGATACCTTTATCTTTTCTTAAAATAGGGCTCAAGGTGAGTCGTGAAACACTGGAACGTAGGCGAACCAGGTTTATCCCTTGCTTTGCATGAGCACACACACACACACACACAGGCACGCACAGGACACTTCCCTTCCAACCCTCACTTTTTTCTGCTCCCTTCCCAAAGGTCCTAAGACCTCATACTGCCCCGTCAGCCCTCTCCACCGGAGCACACCCTCCCCAAACTGTGTCCTCGGTTGCAAACCTCTTCAAATGTCCTCTTGCCTTCACATCAAAACTTAGCTTCCCTAAGATGTGCTTCCTCATTATTCTCCCCAAGACTATGCAATACCAATCATTGCGTAACCCTCCCAAGGGACAAGCTTGCATTTACAGGAGCCTCTTCAAGTGAGAAGGACTTAAAGTGGTGATTCTAAGAATGGGAATCCAGCCTGTGGCAGGAGGGTAGAAAGGGATTTGGGAGACGCCATTTTTAGCTGCCTCCCGTCGGGTCACAATTAGGCCTGGTCGAGTTCTACAAATGATTGGTCCTGTCAGATCTCATCAGATCTCATTTTCCTCTTGGGTGTGAACCTAGCGCCAGAGAGTTAACTCCGCATTTAACTTGTTAATCAAGGAGAGCTTTTTCTGGTCACAAGCAGGCGACCTGTAGCTTTTCCCAGGGTTGAGCAAGGGCTCCTGAAGCTTTACCCTGTCTAGACATGTATCCAAAGCATGTAATTACTGCTGTACATTCTGTATAGCACACAAAGCCCAACGTTATTACATAAACACAAAGCTCTCTATTAATATTGCTGCTCAGTGAACTGTCCTTTTGCATTTGCCGATCTGGAAGTGAAGTCATGCCACCACTGGGAATAAGGATCGGAGACTCTCCACAGTAACCCAAGTTTTGCTGTGACCCCAACTGTGGGAGTTAAATTCTCTAAAAATCCAACAGAGAAGCCATTTAGTAAACTGGATCCAAACTCAGAAAGATCTAAATTGTCTGATACATATTCTCCCTTAAGTGATGCCTTTCATTTTGCCTTCCACAGGGCAAGAGGGATAATCCCTCTACTGGAGGGATAACACTTTCCAACTCCTCCGTGGGCTATCGGCCCCTCTATTAGGCAGGTGTCCAGACCAGCTTTGGTCGTTGGTCAGCTGCACTGGGCTGGGCCATGGAATAGACAGGGTTTATAGTCCTTGACTAGCCACCATATACCAGGAATGCTGACCTATGTTATTCCATTTCATTCTCCCAATTATCCAATCAGAAGAACTGGGAAATCCTTCTCTATATTTAACAGATATAGAAAATAAGGTTCAGAAAACTTAAATGTCTTGATCCAAGGCCCAGACCCATTAAAAAATGAAACCAGAATATAAAGCCATGGTTTTTCATACTGCTGTCTTCCCACAGGTGCCTAGAAGAGCCTAACAAGGTCCCACCTTTCAGGGGGAGCCCCCCAGGGAGCAGCATGGAACTGTGGGTACTGTGACATGCCCTCTCACACCCTACTTTATACCCCAAAAGTGCCATCCAGAAGAGCAGCCCAACTGACCCACTTTCACCTCATAACCATGAGCCAGAGAAGAGAACAAGAGGTCCTTTCCAGAACTGCCCTCTGCTCCCCCAAACCTGGACTACCAGGTTACATCAGCACAGCACCCTCTGTGTCTGCCTTCCCTGGTGGATATAAAGTTTCTCAAGGCTAGGGCCAGGTCCTCCTCTTCTCTGTGTTCCCATGCTAATGGCACAAGATGGGCACGAGGCACATCTTTGTTGGCTACATGGAACATTCTTTAGGCAATCCTCACCTTCTGCTGTGGCAACATGCTCCTATAAAATCAACTTAGTGCCCTTACTCTGTCCCCTTAATAGCCAGTGCTCCCAAAATATGGGCCAGTCCCTCTTCTCTCTCATGTGTCCTGTTCCCTCTGGGCCCTGCCCTCCCCACACAGCTTTGGAAGGTAATGGTTTAATCAATCGATGAACCTTCACTTATGATTTGAGCAGACCAGATAACAATATTTTGACTCCTGAGAGTTCCTTAACATTTCAGATCCCAGCAAGCATAGACAGACAGACAGGTTGAAGGGAGGGGATACTTCTGGTACTCTCCACATCACCCTCAATAGGCAACAACTCCCCAGACCTGTGGGCAAAGAGGATGCTAACAAAGACTGCCCCTCCAACCAAGACCAAGAAAACCATTGACCCTCCAACCATTGACCAAGAAAAAATGCTTCAGATTCACAAAAATCCCCAAGTGCAATAAAAAGCCTATAATCTAGGCCTATCACTGTGATATTCACTGTAAGTCTGACATAGAGGTTTAATTCGGTCTGCTATGAAAATAGAACAAATCATAATCAGTCTTTGATTGTGGCTAGTTTAATTATGGAAATCTCATGCACTTATATATATAGAAAGCTTCACAAACATGCAGAAACATTTCTTTTCAAAAGTATTTATAGGGAAAGAGTCTTCGCGAAAAGTTCTTTAAATAGATTTAAAAAGAGACGCCCGCAGGACGCCTGGGTGGCTCAGTTGGTTAAGCAGCTGCCTTCGGCTCAGGTCATGATCTCAGCGTCCTGGGATCAAGTCCCACATCGGGCTCCTTGCTCGGCAGGGAGCCTGCTTCTCCCTCTCCCTCTCCCTCTGCCTCTGCCTGCCAGTGCTTGCTCTCTCTCTCTCTCTCTCTCTCTCTAATAAATAATAAATAATCTTTAAAAAAAATAAAATAAAATAAAAAGGGACGCCTGGGTGGCTCAGTTGGTTAAGCGGCTGCCTTCGGCTCAGGTCATGATCCCAGCATCCTGGGATCGAGTCCCACATGGGGCTCCTTGCTCAGCAGGGAACCTGCTTCTCCCTCTGCCTCTGCCTGCCACTCTGTCTGCCTGTGCTCGCTCCTGCTCTCTCTCTGACATAAATAAATAAAATCTTTAAAAAAAATAAATAGATTTAAAAAAAAAAAATTTTTAGAGAAAGTCAGGTGGGGGGTAGGGCAGAAGGAGAGGTAGAGAGAGAATCTTAAGCAGACTCCACGCCCAGCACAGAGCCTGACACAGGGCTCAATCTCATGACCCTGAGATCATGACCTGAGCTGAAACAGAATCATACCCTTAACCAACTGAGCCACCCAGGCACCCCAAAATGTTATTAGTAAATTTACTAGTACTTCAAATAAGCAAGCCAAAATAAGGTGTCTACCTTTATGGGACGGAAATCATGATCATCTCGCATTAACATTCTCTCTTTTGATTTCCAGTGATGGACTACGAGGAGCTCTGGCCTGTGCACCAGGTGGGGAGCTGAGTCACTTATTTAGAATGGAATGTGGATGCTATCGAGACTGACAAGTACAATCGATGTTCAGTGTAATGGCATTGGAAACATGATCTAATTAAATATGCTAAAACAGCTTGGCTGAAGAGATAGGGAGAAAAAAGCAGTAACAACTTTAAATCTTTGTACTTTCTGATTTTATAATATACATAATACTGTCTCTGGAATCAAACAAAATAATGAACACACAAACACAATTTTCCCTAAATCACTTAAAACAATGTAAGGATGACAGGCTGAAAAATACTAAATGCATAAAGATAGAAACAGAGAGAAATGGGGTCAGATAAGAGCTTCCATTTGCTGGATGTAAATTCCCTTACAATAATTACCATTTTTTTAACGTCCAAAATCTTCCCCACACAGGCTCTTCTCATAAAATGCAAAAACAATTGATTACACTTAATCAATCTAGGTTTTTATAATTACTAAAATGTATTATTTAAATGAATTCACTAGTTAATCAAGCCAGTGGACTTTTTCATCCCTGACTTGTTCAAATTAATTGTGCATTTATAAATTACTATGAGTCTGGCATTCCATAGCATAGTTACTGTGTTGTAACTAACTCACCATATTAAAACAAATAATTTATAACTGGGATGCCAGTGCATATAAAAATCTTCAAATGCAATAATAAATATATGATAAAAAATGAAATATATGAAATAAATATATGAAACAGAAGATTCATTAGGGATTAAGCATTGTTTTGAAACTGAAACCATAGAATATTTTTCTTCTAATTTATCTCACCATACATTTCATATTTAAGTGCTAGGTATGAAAATGACAGAGGCCAGGTACATCACCTTCATATTGGCTGAAACCCTCGAATTTATTGCCACACCAGCCCATTTTTCCACTGCTCCAGCCACCGCTCCATTTTTCTCATTTTCTTTCCAATAAAATTTCTTAAAGTAGTCTTTCTGTTATCAGACCTGTCCCCTCTTATTGTCTCTTAAACCCACTCTAGACAGGACTAGTCACTGAACTACAGTGAAATTGCTCTTGTCTAGAGAACCAATGCCCTCACCAGATCTGCAGCAGCAGTTGGTTCCCAGTCCCCATTCTGCAGCCCCCCCCCCCCCCCCACCCTCGCGCCCTCATAGACATACCCAATGACTCCTCACTGGGCTCCCACATCACTGCTCCCTCCTGATTTTCTACCTTCCTCACTGGCTGTTCCTCCTCAGTCTCCTCAGCCAGTTTTTCCTCATTACCCCAACCTCTCTACCTCGTGGAATGCCCCAAGGCTCAGTCCTTGAATCCATTCCATCTTCTACTTACTCAAGCTACCCTGGTGATCTCATGCATCTATAGAGTACTGACTCCCAAATGTACGGTTCCAGCTTGGATCACTCCTCGAACTTTAAACTCATATCCCACTTCCTATTTAAGTGGTGCCCCCTAAGTGGTTCAGTGGGTTAAGCCTCTGCCTTTGGCTCAGGTCATGAGCCCAGGGTCCTGGGATGGAGCCCCAAGTCAGGCTTCCTGCTCAGCAAGGAGTCTGCTTCTCCCTCCCCCTCTGCCTCTGGCTCCCACTAGTGCTCATTCTCTCTCTCAAATAAATAAAATAAAATCTTTTGGGAAAAAAATGTCCACTTACATAAGCAATGTGCACCTGAAATTTAACATGTCCAAAACCAAATCACTGACCTTACCCTAAATTACCTGCTCCTCCCACAGTCTTCATTTCAGTTAATAGCAACTCCAACTTTCCAGTTGTTCAGGTGAGAAACCTTGGAGTCATCCCTGGTCCCTTTCTTTCTCTCATACCATATATACACTAAATCTGGAAATCTTTTTTGTTCTACCTGAAAATATATCTGGAATCTAATTCATTCCCACTTCTGCCATGCTACCGCCCTAATCCATTCTTATTGTTCACCAGATTGCTGCGTGGCCTCCAAATTCTTCTTTCTGCCTCCCTCTGCTGCCCTCCTGGTTTTTCTCAACTCAGGGTGATCTTATTAAAAATGAAAGTTAAATCATTGGCTGCATTTCTGCTTCAAACCCTCCAGTGGTACCCAGCTCCTTTGGAGTAAAAGCCAAGCTTCTTTAGGAGTTTGGTTCTCCTACCACCTTTCAGTCCTTATCACTTACTTCCCTTGTCATTCACTCCCTCCCACTACACCCACTGCCTTGCTGTCCTTTGAAGGTGATAGGCATACTCCTGTCTTAGGGCCTTTGCCCTCGCCATCCATCTTCTGAAACACTCTCACTCAGATGTCTTTATGACTTCTTCCCTCATCTCTTTCCAGCGTTGGTTCAAACATCATCTCACTGAGCCCTTCCCTAACCACCTTCTATGAAAGTACAGCAGCGTCCACCTGGACAAGCACTCCGGACGAGAGACTAATGCCCCTTCCCTGCTTTATTTTTCTCCATACACAGACAGCACTTGCCTGCCCCCTTTCACATACTCCATAACTCATTCATTTGTTTGTTGCCTATCTCCTCCTGCTAGGACACAAGCTCCATGGGGCAGACATTTTGACGGATCATTTCACTACTCTATACCCAGAGCCTAGAAAAGCATTTGACATAGCAGGAACTTAACAAATACTTGGTTTATGAATGAAATACCTTTTCCTGAAGAGGTATGTACTGCACAGGGATGCTCTCACGCCATGGTTTAAGCATCCTTCTTTATTCTCTAGTGCAATGTTATCTCCCACTTGGTGAGTAAGATTTGCACCATATGGGATCACTTTTTCTTGCTTTTTGTGTCGTAATAGTTTCACCAACCAATATATGTTTCTTTTGGACAGTCTAATGTTTTAAAATTCCTTTTAAATGCCTTTAAGAAAAATATGCACATTATCCAATCACCCAGAACAAATCTTGTATTGTCTTACCCTCATGCATTTCATACATCTTATGTGCTCTTCCTAGTCTCTGAAGGAATTTCACTTGGTGACCCCTGCATGGAGTATATTATAGATTTCATCAACCAGCCCCATGTCCAACCTTCTACTTTAATTTACCCAGCAATTCCATTGTTTACCCAGGAACCATGATCTTCTTAAGCTACTTTTTCCCTTTATTCGTTTTCATTACCACATTAGCATATGGCCCTTCGGGACTATTTCTCATGACAAAATAAAATATCTACAACATGATGAACATTACTGTGTGGAAGGGAGGGGCAGGGGGGTGGACAGAGAATGGAGCTTCACTGCTGCATGGATACCAGGAGACCATCTAGACTGCCTCCTTCCTGCTAGCACAGGTGTATTTTAAACCAGGACATCTAATGATGTACCATATGCTGGCTAATTGAACATAATAAATAAATAAACAAATAAACAAACCAGGACATCAGGGGCACCTGCTACAGAGTTTCTGGTTCTAAAATCAAGTAGCATAACTAAGTGCCTATCTATCTCAGTCAAAGGGATCCCATTATCAATAGCCATTTCTAAAGATCCCTGCTGGTCATTCCAATTAAAATCCCATCCTTCTGCCAAATATGGTAGCCACACTGCCTACTTGCCTTCTGATGGTAAAGTGCTGGTACATAAGCTCCATCAAGCCAGAATCCTAATATCCCTAGTAATATCAGAGAGCCCCACTTTAACCCAAGCATCTTTCATTAGCACCAGTGGCCATTTTCCCCCCAGAGATGTTAGTAGGCCCCTTAACACTGTATCTCTCAAGCTTTTGTTGAAGAGAGTTTCATCAAGATCCTCTCAAGGGACATAGTTAAAATATGGGATTCAATACCCAAGATATATCCCTTCTAATCTTATCTCCCTGAATGTTTGGATTCCTTGCTCCTACAGTCTATAAAGGAATTGCTAGCATCTCAGTGGGTCTCAAGTCCAAGTTTTGGTCAACCAGTCAAGGAAACAAGTAGAACCAGTGTCACCTAGTCATGCTAGTACACTGAATCTACAACCTCTGATTAAGTGCTCCTATAAGAATAAATTCAACGCCCCCTCCCCACAAAAAAGGAATAAATTCAACCCATCTGAAATTGTAATTTTCTTTGTTGGACATAGTATCTTCAAAATCTATTCTCAGATATGTTTCTTGATTTTTTTTCAATGTTAATTAGCAAAATCCTGCAATTTTTTAACACCATAAGCCTCTTTCCAGCTCTGACTTTGTCATTAGCATTTTGAGGTGTGCTGGGATCCAAGTTCAGTTATAGATCTGGGAAGGGGGCATCAGAGCATAAGGAAGACTGACACTGTCGTGCAAATCCTTCAAGAGATAGAAAATTCAATCAAGACAGGAACAGCCTCATCAGAGAGGGTAGAGATACTGCTTCAGCTGGCAAGGGTGACTTGATGACCCTGGATCCAGGGTGCCCTAAGTTTGCCAAACCCTACCATACTGCTGTTCTAGTTCTTGGGGTCCTACCCTTTCTCTCTAAATGCCCAAATTTCAATAAAGGGATGTGGTTGTGAACTCAACTGACACTCTAATTTGGCAACCCACATTTGGCTTTTGACCTTTTCAACTCTGAATGACAAAAGAGGTATTTTTTAGGGCAGTCACAGAAAAGTCCCTAGTTTTTAATCTATTAATGCTTAGAGAAAAAAATTTAGGAATCTGACCTCCTGTTCTCTTCAAGCTGTCTAACACTGTTAGAGGCAGCTACCACACCATGCCAGTCCTTCAAATCCTCATCCCTTCACATTAATTGGTGGAAACTCCCACTTGGTTTCCAAAAGCCTCTTTCCTTTTTTTTTTTTTTTTAAGATTTTTTATTTATTTATTTGACAGAGAGAGAGAGAGAGATCACAAGTAGGCAGAGAGGCAGGCAGAGAGAGAGGAGGAAGCAGGCTCCCCAATGAGCAGAGAGCCCGATGGGGGCTTGATCCCAGAACCCTGGGACCAGGACCTACGCCAAAGGCAGAGGCTTTAAACCACTGAGCACCCAGGCGCCCCCAAAAGCCTCTTTCCTTTAATGGCCACTATATTCTTGAAGTTCACAGGTGACTTTTTTGCTGATTTGCCACTGAATGTTATGTTATGCAAGAGTCTCATCCCTTATGTGGCTGTATTTCTTACTACCCTTGGCTCTAACCAAGCTAGACAACCAATCCAGTCCCCTTCCCCTTATTTCTCTGTGGTTCCATTTCCTACAATCATTCCTGGTGTCAAATGTCATACCAATCAGCATTCTTAGTTGCAAATAAATACAAATAACAAAACTGAGAGTGGCTGCTTTAAGCAGAAGTAAAATTAACTGAATCAATGTTGACTATTCTCACGTCATCACTGAGAAGCCTAGAGAAGGGCTATGGAAAACAGCCAGGAATAATAGGAGGCTACCAACCACAACCAAATTCATGCCATGTGGTTCTAGACTACAACCTCCTCTGGACCACTCAGCTAGCTAGCTGAGCTACTGACCACATCACACCACCAAAGACAGGACTCCGCTACTGGAATTGCTGCCCACCGCTGCCTCGGGTAACTGACATTTCTATCACCACTGCTCACACTGAGTGCGTTCTCCACTCCCCCTGCTCCATCCCTTAGTTCAAAGTGGGGCTGCCCACTAGGCTAGGTCTCGCATATGTCCTATGGCAAAGGCTGCTGGGAAACTGAATAGTGGGACTTCCCAGATTCCATGATGAGAGGCAAGATCTGAATCCTGCTAAGATTCACAAAGTCAGGAATTTCCCAAACAAGGAAAGAGAAATCATGCACTAGCCAAACAGATTAAAACAAACAAAAAAACAACCCACATAGAAGTACCCCTACAGGAATCTTCTTTAGATTATTAGGAAACATCATTACAACAAAAGAAAGGGAGATTTTTTTTTATGTGACCCAAAGTTGGAAACTGTCCATGTTAAGGGGAAAACAGTGTTGCAAAAGTTTCATTTATTTGTGGGTGTTTGGCATCTATGCAGGAGAGGAATGCCTGATACCGAAGGAAAAGAAAGCTGGTTTAAAAAAAAAAAAAGTCAAAGTTCCCTTGAGATTACCTATGCAAATTAGAAAATCTGGAAATGATATCCTTGATCCCTCATCATTTTTTCAGTTCTCACTAAGGCTGATTCATAAAAAGCACTTAAAATATCTGGTAGTATTTTCTCAAGGATGTTTTAAAATTCCACAAGGAGATACAGGAGAACATGTGCTATCAATCTGAATGGATTTGAACACCAAAGAAGAGAAAAATTCTTATAATAATTTGATTCCATACTTCCCTTTAAATGTGTTTAAAGCACGTTATAGCAGAGCACGTTAAAGCAATTTGGCCTCCAAGAAGTACAACTAAGAGGAGAAATGGTGGGACACAGCAGAGCAAAAATGGAGAACCAGAAATCTAATTGGAGAAGGAGAGGCGGAAATATGCAACAGGGCTAACAAATTAATGAGTACTTGGTGATGTGACATATTTTGCCATTGGTGAGGAGTGGGACATTTTTTTCTCCATATTAAAAAAAAAAAAAAAGAAACAGGAACTATAGGAATACACCATGACCGCTCATCTTGAGCAGGGAATGTATCCCTCCCTCCTTGTTATAATCGCCTAAGCACTATAGAAGTATTTCATCTACTTCTAACATTTAAGTAATTACATCAATTTCACTATGTGTGTTTTCATTATAGACTTCTAGAAGACAAAACATTTAATAAAACTCTGGCAAGATGGACACGGAGAAGTGAAAGAGACAAAAGAGAAAAAAGGAGGTAGCAAGAAGGAGGCAAAGAGGGAATCAAAATGACTATACTCTTTTACTATTTCCTCTGTAGGTGTGGGAGGGGGGTTGACTAGCAAATTTACTCCACTTCAACAGAGATCTTAAACTTCATAATTCTGATTTTTTTTATTTATAAGTATAAAATCTATTATGCCAGTTATTCACAACAGCCAAGACAGGAAAACAACCTGAGTGTTCATAGATAAATGAGTGGATAAAGAAATGGTATACAATGGACTACTATTTAATCATAAAAAGGAGGAAATCCTGCTATTTGCAACAGCATGGATGGACCTGAGGGCATTATGGGAAAATGAAATAAGGCAGACAGAGAAAGACAAATACGGTATGATCTCACTTATATATGGAATCTAGAAAAGTCAAACTCATTGTTGGAGGATGCAATCAAAAAGACATGGCCACCAGTTGACCCTCAAGCTGGACCCAGGTGATCAGTGGCTCCTCACCCCTTTCCCCCCTCCCTATTCTTAGAATGTACAGACTGTGCACTGTTCCCACAGTGGAAACTGTTCCAAGGATGTAGCCTTGAGACAGTAAGGTCTTACTGAGACCATCTGGACAGTATACATGACTGAACCTAATTAAGGCCTCTGTACAAGCTTTAAGATTCTGTGAGTTGAGCATAGACATCTTGTGGCCGCCCAAAACAAGCCTTGTATTGTAAGCTCCCTTGCTTATTAAAATGGGCACCTACCAAACTAGAGTTACCTGCCTCTTTCTTCTGTCTCTCCCTGTATGGGAGGTTCCAGATGACACCCAGGAAGCTCTCAAGCCCGCAAGCCAACATTCACATGAATGGTTTAATGGTGGTCACTGTGGGCCGGAGGGCTCAGAGAACACGAGGTGATGTTGGTCAAGGGGTACAAACTTCTAATTATACAATAAATAAGTTCTAGGGATCCAATGTACAGCATTGTGACGATAGTTTTCAACACTCTATTTTATACTTGGAAATTACTGAGAGAAAATCTAATTATGTGAGGTGAGGGGCTCCTGGGTGGCTCAGTCAGTTAAGCATCTGCCTTCAGTTCAGATCATGATCTTGGGGTCCTGGGATCGAGCCCAGCATTGGGCTCCCTGCTCAGTGGGGAGTCTGTTTCTCCCTCCTCTGCTCTTCCCCCTCTTATGCTCTCTCTCTCAAATAAATAACATCTTTTTAAAATTTTTTAACTTTAAAAATTTTTTTAATTTTTATTTAAAATTTTAAACTTAAAATTTTTAAAAATTTTTAAAATTAAGGTGATGGAGATGTTAACCAACTTTATTGTGGTAATCACTAGACAATATACACATATATCAAATTATCACACTGCATGCTTTAAACATACACATTATTGTATGTCAACCATTACTCAATAAAGCTGTGGGAGTGGGGGAGGGCAGGTCAATGCCAGGTTAAGACCCAAAGCAAAAGGGTGAGAAAAATGTAAAGGTGTACCTTTAGATTTCAAATGAAGTCTATGAAGTCAGAAGGATACTGTGAAGCAGTGCTAGAGAGAAAAAAGAAGGAGAAAAGGGGGGAAAAAAAGAACAAATGCCTTCAAAATATGTGGTTAAAAATTTACCAAATTTTCTTGGTTCCCAACTGACCCCACAGACCAAAACACACCACTTTTACTTCTTCTGCAGCTGAAGTTATAGTGATTATTGCCAAAACTCGCAGGCCTCTGGGGGCCCAGAGGGGTTGAAGAGGAATGACTTTCAGCACAGCAGGCGATGAAACAGAGAGAGTATTTTCCTCATTCCTCTGACAACAATTTTTTAATGTTTTTGATACAGCTGTCCTAGCTCTGCTAGCGAGCAAAAAGAAATCGGGGAAGCCAGAGGCTTGGTCTGTAATTAAATAATTTCAATTAAAGGCAATAAAAGCAGTAACGACAAAAATGAATTTGAAGTTGATACACAGAACTCTACAATTATGATTTCCTAAAGGCGGAGTCAGGCACTCGATACACTGTATTTTATAGGAGAACTCTGAAACATAGGGAATATGCTGGTGTTTCTCAAGGGTCCTATGAGTTTCTTATGTTTTACTCCTCCTTCTAATTCTTCTGACTCTTGGCATACACAGCGGAGAGAGAGCACCTTTCCTGTTTGAAATCACAAATGCAAATGGGGAGACATTGTAAAGGGTTGCATATTTAACAGCAGACTCTGAATACCAAGACTGTACCCCAGGGACACACAGAGACTATTTTTTTAAATATAAATTCTCAATAACTTATGAAGGGGGGAAATAAGAAAGTCCACAAGTACATAAAGAGCAATTAAATTTATAAAACAGTATAAAAAAGTTATAAAACAGTAATTCCAAATTCTTCTCAAAATGAAGACAATGAACTGTATTTTATTCTCATTTATTTTATTTGGACTATAATACCATTTGGGCACCAGACAAGTTTGTCTTTTCATTTTTGTAACCCCAGCACCTAGTAGAGTGTCCAATACAGAGAAGATGCTCAAAAAAATATGTTGATTGATAAACAAGTATTCAATGTATAAAATAATAATCCAATGAATATTTAAGTGTTGACTTCATGTATAGACATCATGTAAACTAAAATCCACTTAGCCCCCAGATAAATTTGATTAAGAAATAAGCAGAAGTGGGAAACGTGAGAAAATAAAAGACAAGAGGAAAAAAAAACCAAAATGGACAGAAAGAAAAATGATATTTTTCTTTCTGCCTTTGGAAAATCCTACTGGCAGTTTATGCATTGATTGTGGCGCCTAGAAAACTCTTATCCTTCAACTAGAGGCTCCACTTTATTATTTTTCTTAGAGGCTCCTCTTTAAATGAAATAACTACAGGAGGCTCCAAGGAGATAATATAGTTCTAGACATAGTTAATGGTCCCCTCCTCTGCCCCATGATGCTCAATAACATTAAATGAAGTCTCAGCTGGCTATGCAATTATTCTCAGGACCTGCAATAATGACGTAGAACCAGAGAACCTTAGAGCCCAGAGGAAACATATGAACCATCTCATTCAACCTCATTCATTCACAGATGAGGAATCTCCTAGAGGGTTTGCGGACCTTGCCCTAGTGCCTGGCAGCAGTGAAGAGTCCTCTTCTGTTCTGTTCTGCAGAGTCCTTAAGTCTTGCACAGTCTTGTTAACTCACATTGGCCACAGTTTGAACCATTCATTAAGAATTCAAGACTTTTCAAACCACTTCTTGGATTGAATTGCCTCTACTTCCACTCTAATAGCAACATGGCCCAGTCATTCTCCACAAAACTCATGCTTTGATTGAGTCCCACTGCTATATCAGAACACCCATTGGATAGGTGGAAATAGCTCAATAGCAAATATTTAGATTTCCAGTCTCTCATTTTCCACTCATGAGTCAGACCATTTGTTTCCTCTCTGGTATACTTTTCATCCCACAGTTGGGTAAAATGTAATAGGCAAACTCATTAAACTGTCTAAATGATGATACCAGGCCCCCTTAAATCCAGCTGGTGGTGGCAGGAACCAAACACTTGAAAGGAGAGGTGATCAATTCCCACAACAGATGCTCAGAAGAGTCTTTAAGAAGTGGTACAAATGAAAAAAAAAAAAAAAAAAAAAAAAAAAGAAGTGGTACAAATGAAAGCTACATGAGGGGAAAGATAGTTGGGAGAGCCTATGTAGGAAACAGCCTCCAAAATTCCTCTTCCCATCTGGCATTATAGAGAACTGTCTGGATGTCATCCACTGGGGTACTGCAAAGAACACTAAATTGTACACCACTTTACTTGAGTTTCTTAACCCCAAAAGGGCTCGCAGACACAAAGGATTCATTATTACAAATAAAGACCTCTCAGACACCCGGAAATCTTTTGAGACAAAGATGGCTTGAATAGCCATAGAAGAGTAGGCCATCCTTATATCTATAAGGATATAACACAAGTTACATACACAAATTTTTTCTAATTCAAACTGAACATTTTATAAATGTTTTTTTAATTCCCATTAATCTCCAGACAGAGGCAAGCAGGAGTTTCTCTCCACCATACACATCTCAGCCATCTATGCTGTAGTATCAGCACATTACCAGCCACCAGAGCACAAAGGCAAAATTCAGGCCCTCATTTTAGAATCAACATTATTCGATGATGACTACCCATCACACCAACAGGTGAATGCACACAACTCCCTAGATGTCTGTCATCTGCCTCTCATCACATCATAGCCAATAATCAGTTGTAGGGTTGGCCCAAAAAAAGCCTTGCAACTCTTTATTGACTATAATGAACAGGGTTTATGGTATTTGAAATCAAATTAGCACCATGTCTAAGACCATAAAACATGATGTATAAAAATGACATGAAACCCTTGTGCTGTCCTTTTTGACTTTCCAGTGGAAGAATCATGAGTCATGGCTTCCAGTCTGTTTGCCACCTTGCCATTTACACGATTTAGGGCCCAAATCTGCTCTCCTTCCTGCGTTATGACAAAAGTACACAGGATTAAAATACAAGCCCTGCCACCCCTGTTCCTTGGCTGTTTGCAACAGCCAGCAAAAGTAAAGTAGGAAAAATCCAGGACTCTGAATAGATCACCCAGCTGCTAGTGCAAATTTATAGCAGCCTGTAAGCCTGAATAATATTCACCAAATTATTGAGCAGTCTTTGATTATAGGGTGCTATAAAAATGCAAATTGCAGTCACAAGAATAAGATGTCAGCTGGGACCTCTGAAATCATCCTTCATTTTTTGACCTCCTGTTTGGTATTTTGCTCTAAAGCCTCTGATTTCAATGTTATACTTATCAGAGTTGGTGAAACTGACATGGGCATAAGTACTATGACTCCATAATATAATATCATCATCATCCAATATCACAAGAATTCATGGTGCAGAAGCAGAATGCCATAGGACCAAATAGCTTAGCTGCTGATCCCCTTGTTAAAATGAATAGAGCGATAAGCATTCTCGCTAAGTTTAACAAGACAGATGAGTCTTAATGCGAGCTCCCCTCCCCCCACCTCTATTTTTTTTTTTATTTTATGATTTTTAACCTGCTTATGGGCCAAGAAACCAACTGCTAGCCCAGAGTAACAGGCATTTACTAATGACCTTTCCAGCCAGGCTCATTCCCATGAGTGGCTTCCTCCAGCTCACTCACAGACTCACAGACTTGGGATGGCTTTCAACAGCCCAATCCTACCTGAGGGTCTTTGTATTTCAGTGAATTCTTTAGTGACAGTGATCTATGGAAGAAAGAATGCCGCTTGGGGTAGGAATGCACACACATGTTTTCGGCTCTTTTACATTCAGGCCTGCTGTGACTCAGCTTGCAAGTTCAAAGTTATAAAGCCATTTTTCATTTCTTGAGGGAAAAATGTCTCATTAAATGTAAGAAAACTTTTTTAAAAAGTCCCAAACCCCCTTTTTTAAGGGAGATATGCAATAAACGTTCAAAATAATTTAGATTTTCCGAACTCGTAAGAATCAAGGAAATGACACCCATTAAGATCCACTAAGTGAATCTAAAATAAACAAATAACATATCAGTTTATTCCTTTGGTGAAGCCCATAAATTGGCAGTTTATTTTCATTGCACTTGTCGACCTTCACTGAGCCTCTCTCTAAAATAACTCTGTACTATAGTTTTCCGCAGGAGTCTGGGAGGGAAAATAAAATTCCTCTAACGGAGACAGTTTCTTTACATAATTGATTTAGTCCTTAGAGTACTTCATTTTTAGGTGGTAGTCATAAAATTAAGTCAATACATTCATATTCAGACTTTGCCTTGGAGAAAATCCTGGTGTTATAATGAATCCTTTGCACCTGGGGTCAGAAATGTGGCAAAATAATGGCATCATTTTAGACCCTGGCAGAGCAAAGTTCAATTTCAATGCAGGAACGAGAAAAGGGGGAAAAAAGGTCCAGTTAGGAAGAATGACTGCTATTCTATTAGAACAGTGATTATATGTATAAGAAAATGTTTAAAAAGCAAGTTGACAACAATGAAATCACAAGAAGTTTGCTTTCTTCTTATGAATTTCAAAACCGACATTAGAAAAAATTAAAACAGGTTTGTTTGTTTGTTTGAAGTATAGTTGACACACAATGTTACATTGGTTTCAGGTGTACAACTTAGTGATTCCACAAGTTTCTACATTGTACTGTGTGCACCACAAGTGTAGCTCTCAACTGTCCCATTACATCGCTGTTACAATATCATTGTCTCTATTCCTTATTCTCTGCTTCTTATGCCAGTGACCTACTCATTCCATAACTGGGGGCCTTAAAACTTTGAGTTGTTTTTTTTTTTAATTTTATTTATTTGACAGAGATCACAAATAGGCAGAGAGGCAGGCAGAGAGAGAGAGGAGGAAGCAGGCTCCCCACTGAGCGGAGAGCCCAATGTGGGGCTCGATCCCAGGACCCCAGGATCATGACCTGAGCCGAAGGCAGAGGCTTTAACCCACTGAGCCACCCAGGCACCCCAAAACTTTGAGTTTTTAAGTGTTGAGGCTAATTCTGGAAAATATTTGGCCACACAAACCCTAACTGGGCCTATTCCAGATGGTGTTCCTATGTGGAGCTGTCCAACCAGATTAATCTGGACATTACCAAGTACTGAGGTAACCAAAAGGAGTGGTTTGAAAACAAAATGATGCCCCCTCAAAAAAAGGGATGAGGAACCAGAGAAACAGAAAATAAATGACATAGCCTGTTTTCTGATCAGAAACAAGCCTGCCCACTACCCATGAGAGACTAGGTAACGCTTATCAGTCTCAAATTTGTCTGGATTTATTCCGGGACTTCTGGATGTATCTTGAAAACTCTGGACAACATTCCCTCTCACCTTTTATAAGGCACAGTAGATGTTACCTACAACGAGTGGGAATGCCAAGACTGGCCCTTATTTCTGGACTTGCCCACAACTTACTACATACTTTACAAAAGTGCTTTTGCCATTTGCTCTTCAACATAAATATTCTTTCATAAGCAAGTTACTTAAATTGGATCCTAGCTTCAAAAATCAATGTCACATTTTTCAACCTTCCAGTTTAGTTTGGTATGATTGGAAAATTCTGCAAAGCTAAGGAAGTGTGCCAACCATAAATTAAAATAAAGTCCGAAGGGGCAGAATGTTAACTCCGTGGTTTACAAGCCTACAAAGGATCTAATGTCATGAAGTGTATGAGTAACAAAACTTGGTGACAGTAATTTTCCTCAGCTGAAACTATCACCTAAAATAATCTGCAAGCCATCCCATGACATCTGTAGACTTCTCATTGGGCTTTTAGTACTTTCAGAAATCAGTTTCTGTAATCTGCCTTTACACTTGACCCTACCAAATGTACCTCCCTCCTGGATTTCATGCTTATCACAACCGAACACCTGGGAGTGTCCAAAACACTTCCCCTGCTACAGGAAAGGGCATTGACCTGCAGCTGCCGGGCGGAGTGTGCCATGTCCCTATCAGTTAGGCTTGAGGATTTAAAACAACTGTTCCCAGAGGTGATTGATGACTGGAAATGAGCAGCCCTTTTGTTTCCCTGAGGACAGGTCACCCCAGACCCTGTATTACTGCCACCAGTGAAGACGTCCTGCTGGACCAGCCTGTCATGCCGCCCCTTTCTAACAAGTGCTCAGTTATCAGTCAAATCTGCCAAAATGATTCTTTTCGGGTGTGCATCTGAGACACAAGGAAAGAGACCTTTGTTTTAGTTGCTCATGAGTTGCTTTATGGCCTCCAAGAACTCCCGAGACATTTTGCAAAGTAGTTTCAAATTCGGAAGTCAGAGAAGACTCTTTCTACTAGCTCTGAAAAGCCAAGTCTAGATACATAAAGTTCAAAGCACTCTGAAAGGCGCTGTGATTTACAAGCAAGCCCTGGAAAGTGAACTCAGCAGACAAATGTTTTGAATATATAACTGAAGATATAAATATTTTAGAGTTAGCTTCTCTTTGTTCAGGAAACTCCTTTTCAAGGTCTGCTGCCCTCCAAAGCTGAGAAAATAAAATTTAATTCAAGTGTTCAAATTGTTCATGTAAATGGTATAATTCCATTTTTCATCCAGGCATCGGTGAGCTACATAATTATTAGGTAGTTATAGAGAAGAAGCTTTTCAGAACAAAGCTCCTGTTAAGAAGTATGAGAACAGCCCCATGGATGCATAATTTGGGATTTATTCCACATTGAATATGCAATTTCATCTCCTGCTAAGTGGGGCTCTGGTGTCCATCCGACTGCTTCCAGTCCTGGGTACGCTATACCTTTACTCTTTCCACAGAACCCATGACTCCACTGGTCTGGTTTAGGTGGTGTTTTCTAACAGTCTTAGCCAAGGGACAATAACTTATAACTAAAATTTCAGAACAGTTATTCAAAAACAATAATCACCTAAAGGCTGAAAACACACAAACACCAGCAATGAAGGGAGACATTAAAAAAAAAAAGTCTTCTTTTTTCATTTTCTTCTTTTTTTTAATTTTAAGTTTAAAATGTATGTTTAAATGTTCTATCAATATCTGCTACATAGGACATACAGATACTAAATGAGTACGTTGATTAAAAAAAAATAATAAGGGACGCCTGGGTGGCTCAGTTGGTTAAGCAGCTGCCTTCGGCTCAGGTCATGATCCCAGCGTCCTGGGATCGAGTCCCACATCGGGCTCCTTGCTCGGCAGGGAGCCTGCTTCTCCTTCTGCCTCTGCCTGTCACTCTGTCTGCCTGTGCTCTTTCGCTCTCTCTCTCTCTCTCTCTCTCTCTCTCTGACAAATAAATAAAATCTTAAAAAAAAAATAATAATAATAATAATAATAATACTGAATGACATAAAATCTGGAATCCAAAGTGAATTTATCATTACTGTGTCTTACCCCTGAGTTAATTAAATGTAAGAAGTTAGTCACTACCATTAAATGCCACACAAGAATCTATATAACATTGTTATCCAAAACAAAAGAGGGGTGGCTAAGTGGCTCAGTAGGTTAAGCGTCTGCCTTTGGCTCAGGTCATATTCCAGGACCCTGGGATCCCAGGCCCCAAATCAGGTTCCCTCACTCAGCAGAAAGCTGCTTCTCTCCCTTTCCTTCTGCCTGCCGCTCCCCATGATGTGCTCTCTGTCTGTTGTCAAATAAATAAATAAAAATCTTAAAAAGAAAAAAAGAAAGAAGGAGAGAGACTTGGCATTATACTGGCAGCTTGAAATTTCCTAGACAATTTTCATCACCTTAATAAAAAACATTTGCCATATGTTTACAGAGTTCATGGCTTTGTAATGCTCACTACAATAGTGTTTTTATAATTTAGGTTTGATGTAGACCAGTGGTTCTACAAATTAAATCATGATCTTAAAGGGTAAGACCTAGACATCAGAATTAAGGCTCTCCAGATGATTCTCATCTTCAGTGGCTGAGAACCACTGATGTAGACTGATGACCTCCAAGACCTTAACTTCTTAAGAAAAGACATATGCACAGATTAAGAACCCAGAAGAAGTAAGCTCACAAATAGAAAATACAAAGCATGTAAGTAAAATAGAAATATCTACACACAAAAATAAAAGTAGACTGAAAAGCAAAGAATACATGGCATAGTAGGTGGTTTGGGATCTCTCGGGGAGACCTCTTAGGAAAGAAAGACACATTATGAATTGAATTATAAAGGTCAATGGTCAAAGAATCACAGAATAAAGGGACAGGCATTTCAAGACAAACCCTGAAAACAATCTAAGCATTCAAGCCACAGACCAAATAATGGCTAGAAGGTATCTTATCTTTACATAACTGTTTAAAAAAGAATGCTAGTTAAGACTGGGATTTTTTGTGGCAAGTTTTTTATTTTGATTGATTTTTATAATTTTATTTTTTTATTATTTTTTAAATTTTATTTATTTATTTCACAGAGAGAGAGGTCACAAGTAGGCAGAGAGGCAGGCAGAGAGAGAGAGGGAGAAGCAGACTCCCTGCTGAGCAGAGAGCCCGATGCGGGGCTCGATCCCAGGACCCTGAGATCATGACCTGAGCTGAAGGCAGAGGCTTAACCCACTAAGCCACCCAGGCACCCCGATTTATATAATTTTATCGCTGAAAATATTTCACCCTAGAGAGAACTGACCTGTCTAGCCTAAAAGTGAATGAAAAAGAATTAGGCAGAAAATAACCAGTAACTCAACTACAAAATGCAGACAGGCACCTAACCATCTGACTAAACATGATTTTTGTCTTTTTTTTAAGAAAGGGGATTACATTAGGAGCCCTCTTAGTTTACAGCAGCAATACAATGTATAAAGAGAAATCACATGCTTATTCATATAAACAGATTTCCAAGAGAAGAACATCAAAAACACTTGGAAAGCCGGTGTCTAACCCATTGCAGGAACTCTAGCTGGTGGCGTTTTCCCAACTGAATAATTCATCCTGAATTTCACAATGTACAGACATAATAAAGGACAAATACATCTTAGCAATAAAGACTACAGGTTTCCAAGTAAAACATACCTCCAGTTTCCTATCTCCAGGCACATTTTTCTACTTATTATGATAATACTTCATGATCCCTTTGTTCTTTAAGATATCAAAATGGTTGTGATGAACACTTTAGCTTCTTATTTTAAAAAGGTCTGTTTTGGCTTTTACGTAGGCACGTGTAAAAACCCGAATGGACCTACTTTCTACCCACAGAGGTTAGCGTTGCTTGTTAGGGCTCCTCGCTTCTCACTGTATTTCTGGTCTCTTCTATCCCTACCTGGCCCCACACTACCCTCTGCCTATTCTTCCCAAACACGATTTTTCTTCCCAGGAACCAACATGAGCTCCCTGTTGGATGGAGTTCTGAATATTCAGTATGGCCTTCCATAATATGATGATGTTGCCTTATGGGGGTCAAGAACAAGTTACTCCAAGATGTGCTACTTTGGCATACAGATTATTTTGAACTGGAAACAATCAAGGCCCAAAAGACTCAGGACGAAACTTTGATCTTCTAATTACCTAACAGAATTTAGATAGAGGACCTATTCCAGGAAGAAGCCTATCACCACAGATAACTACATGATAATATAAACTAGGTGTGGTAGATAAGGAAGAAATTAGCAAAATCTGTTTGCTGAAAATCCTTTCTATGTCCCATTACTTCTGTAAACCAGCAAACACTGGTTTACCAAACATTTTTCCTCTTTCTGTGAATTGCTTTCCTTCCCTTTGAAATTCCCCTCTTGCCTGACTTTGAAATCTCATGCATGTATGTATTCCTTGCATGTATGTAATTAAATAAGATTTTCTCTTTTTAATCTGTCTCATGTCTTTTTAATTTTAGGCCAACTAGAAGAACATTGAAGGGTATAGTAAAGGTTTTCCTTCTCAACAGCCACTTCCATTTTGTTTCCATCTCTCCCAAATTTTTCATTCTAGTCAAGCCAATATCCTAACTGCCTTTCATGGAAATCATGTTATCACTCACACATTCATTCAGTAAACATCTATTGGGCTTTAAATGAGTGCCAGGTATAGTGCTCATTCATGGCCCCACACTCTTATATATCCCTATTTCTATCTGTATATTCACAACTCACCCATTTTTTTAAAGATTTTATTTATTTATTTGAGAGAGAGCACAGAGGGAGAGGAAGAAGGAGAAACAGACTTGTCGCTGAGCAGGGAGCCCAATGCAGGGCTTGATTCCAGGACCCCAGTACAAAGCTCTTCTCAACTATGCTAACCCACCACTCAGCTTCTTTATCCTCAGGAGTCCTAAATTAGCATTTCTCAATCTGAGTTCACATACCACGGTCCTAGGACACTTAAAGAGATTCTATTCCTCAACTCAAATTGGAAACTCTGGTTTAAACAAAGTTCAATTTGTTTCTCTACTATAGGAATTCTCAGAGCCTTTAAAAAGCTAATATTAGTGGGGCACCTGGGTGGCTCAGTTGGTAGAATGTCAGAATCTTGATTTCAGCTCAGGTCATGATCTCAAAGTCGTAAGATCGAGCCATGTATAGTGCTCCGTGCTCAGCAGGGAGCTTGCTGGAGATTCTCTCTCTCCCTCTCCTTCTGCTCCTCCACCTCTACTTGCACTCTCTTTCTCTCTAATAAAGAAATAATTTTTTTTTAAAAAGCTAACATTAGTTTTGAATTCCTAAGAGGGGTATATAGTAGTCAGTATTGCACAAACTGACTTGGGCATGGAGCATATATTTTTTACAGTTTGACTACTGATATCCCAGGGAAATCTTGTTTGGGAAATGTTCATTGTTATCTAAAATTGGTACCACACAATTTACCGCATGATTGTGTTGGCTCTACAGTACTCTTCTATTATTCCTTTACCTTTTCTATACATATTAGTCCTCAAATATCCAAAATATTAAGTCCTTCTCCCTCATGACTAACAGCAAAGGATTAAAGCATAAAATACTGTTTGTCTCAACCCTTGGTAAAAGTTTTCCAAGATACATTAATTTATCTCTCCATCTGAGTAAGTAACTAAATAAATAAATGAATATTTGATGACCAAGGAGAGATGAAATAATAAAAAAGACAATAGCACCACTCTTAAAAATGACTTCACACAGACCACCTCCCTGGGCTTTGGTGTCCTCATCTAAATAAGTAGGCCCTCCTAGTTCTAATGTTTAACTTCCATCTCTGTCATGATTCCTTAAATGAGTATTCACTGTACAACCCTATAAAAATAAAAGCAAAACAATCAGATATTAGGCTGAACTCATCATTCCCAGAACACTCTTAAGTTTTGTGCTGTGCTTTGTTTTCTTTTTATTCTAATATTAATTTATTTTCTTATTTTCCTTCTTTGAATAAAAACAATTTCTGTTAATTTAGGTTTCTTGTGATATATATTTGAGTCAATAGAGGTTTCACTGGACAAGGAATGGAATGTCTCACAGCTATAATAGTAAGAACACTCTTGTGTTCTTTAATTTACAATATACATCTCTGGTAACTGGTCAGATGGAGTTGTAGAGGGCACTGGCCATGGGGAGAGGAACTCATTTGAGGGGGAGGGTGGGCGGGCACCTGTGAGGAACACTGCAGTAAGTCTCCATGTCTACTTATAATTCAGATTCTAGTGGTTTAACAACTAAACAAACAGTTCATTTCAGAATTTAGGGATTTCTAAATCAATGGATGTTAAGTATCTTATGCATCAAGAGCCCACTAAAAAAATCTTACCATGAATCCAAGAGTCCATAAATGATAATCAAAACAATCTCTATTCCATTATTCTAATGCATTTTGCAATACTGATACGGTTTTCTCACAACATTTAATGCAAAATGATAAACAACTCAAAATTTCATATTTTTCTTTCAACCACCTATTAAAAACAGGTCAATATTACATTTAGTTCAAACTCCAATGAATGGAAAATACATTATTTCTTTCCAGAAGCTTTAAGAATTTGACTTTGGACAAGTTAACTTCTCTCTACCTCATTTTTTTCATCTGTAAAGGGGCAATTATAATGATACCTAACTCATAGAGTCATCATGAATATTCAAGAAAGCGATGTATTCAAAACACTTGATGCATCATTGTTTTATCGTTATTGTTGTCTTTTAGTATGGTTGCTGTTACTTCTGCTTGATTTTTTTTTTTTTTGGCAGTATAGTTGGCACATAATGTAACATTAGTTTCAGGTATACAACATAGACATTTGACAACTCCAAATGTTATGCTATGCTCATCACATTTATTTTTGTTTGATTGGTATTACTACTACTACTACTACTACTATAGAAAGGACAGTTAGAAAGGATTCTATTAAGCCTCCTGAGGAGATTATATTACTTTGATTTGAAAGCCAAAATCTTTTTGCACTGTTCAAAATCAACTTACAAAAATAGTTAGATCCAAGTTGGAAAAGCCCAGAAAATCCCTTTGCTTTCAACAATTTCCACCTCTCAACCAATCTGTCTCCCCTGGTCCATGTCATCCAAGAAGCTTAGTACAATTAAATGGGGAAAGAAGTAGAACAAAGTTGGATGAAGCTAGATTGAAACAGTCAACTCAATTCTTGATACACAGGATGGAGGATGAATTAGGGGATGAAAGAAAGAGATGTTTTTCCTCCCCAGACAGGAGGCATGAATTGTACTCCCATAATGGCAATTAGCAGCTATGTGACTGTGAGCAGGTCAAGAAACTGCTAGATTAGATGACCTCCATGGTTTCTTTCCAACTAAGAGTCAGCCTCAAAGGCCACACTGTTGCTTCCTGTAAAGTCTAGCCTTAAGGGGAAGATCAGTCTAAATATTATATTTTTAAAAAGAAGCACAGTGCTATTCCAGAACGAAGCATAACTCCACCTTGAGGGGTACAATCTCAACTTGTTTGCCAGAAAAATGCTTCATGGGCAGATTAAAATGACACAGAGTGATGCATTGGTTAAAAGTTAATTCTACACATTAGCCACACTGGGAGTTACTAACAACGTGTTAGTTACATATGTTGAGCTGTGTCTGTTTATAAAAGCAAATTCTATTTCTGGAGGACGAAGGAACGTTGAAGTTAAAAATCTGTCGTGGATTTTGCCCATGCATGTTAACAACCAAAAGATCTCGTTTACCTAAACCTTTCTGCCCATTTAAAAAAAAATCTTGGATCCTACTTATCTAAGCAGTCTCCTTTTCTACTGGATTGAATTTAAATAAATTCAGAAACCAAAGGAAAAATAAACTCTTCTATAAAACTGGTCACATAAACTTTTTTTCCAAGTCTTTAGTACATTTCATTTGTTATAACATCTAATAATTATTAACTAATGGAAGTTCCTCCAGCAGACACTATCCTCTTTTGGATTGGCTCAAACATGACTAACTTATTAACAACAAGAATTTATTAAGTATTAACTACATGTTGTGCTAGATGTTCTGAGGGAACAAGGTTCCTTAGAGTCCCCACCCTCCATGATTTATAATAATTTAATAAACCTGGGTGATGTAGACTAGAAATGCAATGGAGCTCAGAATATCTTGTTCTTTTTAACTTGATATGAAGAGCAGCTTCCTAGAGGTTACTTAAAATGTTACAGAATTGAAAGTACAGTTTCTGGTCTCCAGAAGCTCACCTAGTAGAGGGTTATAAATTTCACATTCTGAACATGAGGACTTGCACTCTTTCAATACTGTATTTTTCTGTGTATGGTATATAGCCATTTTCATTTTTCCAATTTTCCTACTCTCATTTCAAATTGAATTTGGATATGTAGATTAACAAGATCACAAGTGTAAAATACTTCAGGATTCTTGAAAGGCATTTTAAAAGTCCAAGAATATACTTGGGAATGTCAAGAACAAATGTGCCTAGCAACCAGTAAATAACTTAAGGTATGTGTTTCCTATTGCTTTTTATCTCACTCATATTCATAAGAGGTTAGATCTTACTAATGCCAAAGGTTTCTATCACTAGAAGATTATATAAACCACTAAACTAATTAGTGCACAAGATAACAAGATTATCTGCTCTCCCTCTGCTGTTTAAGGGTAGCCTGCTTAAGAAAGGAGAAGAAGCTATTCTCTCACGTGCCCATGGGCCCAAGAAATGTTCTTAAATCACATAAACTGTCTGGAAGACAGGTTTCTTAAGGTTAAACCAGAAGGGCTGGTCTTGTCATTCATTAGATTAGAAAATGTGACTTTATCTTGTAGTTGTTGCTC
The DNA here is from genome assembly GCA_003697995.1 of Taxidea taxus jeffersonii. NCBI lineage: Eukaryota > Metazoa > Chordata > Mammalia > Carnivora > Mustelidae > Taxidea > Taxidea taxus. The sequence continues at coordinate 44,086 of RCUC01169708.1, forward strand.
ACAAAAGTAGAAAATTTCAAAAGAACATTAAATGAGAATACTGAATGCCTGCAATATGACAACTGAAGAGAAACTTTAAATACATCATCCACAGAGAAAAACTGCTAGAACCTCTTGAGATAAAATAAATCCAGTTCAGTCTATCCAGTCAGAGCCCCTTCAGAAGACAGGCCCTTCAGAAGTTGTAAAAGAGGCCAGAGCACATGGTCTTTCAGACAGAGAAGCGTATTAATTTCTCACCAGTCTCAGGGACTGGGGCTAGTCCAAAAGGACCCCACATCAGTCAGGAAGACCTGTGACCAATTGCTCTCATGACTAATGGCCTAAACAGGGAACAAAATTCCATGGTCCCCAAGTATGGCAAATGATGAATGACAAGGAAAGAACTTGCCTATTCTGACCATGTAAATTCCTTTCCTTTAAAGGGAGGCTGTATGCCCAAAGGTTTAAAGGTGAATTGTGAAACCACTCATGTTCTGGAAAAAGACACACTAGCTGATAAAAAGATGGCTTCTCCAATAATAAGTGAAAAACATCAAGACATTTATAACTGTGTGCTATTACTTTATTTCTCATCAGTTTCATCAATCAAAGTATATCAGGTATGGAAGTTTAGAAAATTTAAAATACAGAAAAATCCCAAGGAAATTCTACTGCATCTATGTTCCTCAAACTAAAGTTTTCCCTGCACCTGTTTTCTCCTTGTTAGCAATGTGAGAAGGAATACTGTATAAAAAAGAGATTTAAGACATATCACTGACTATGTTATATGAGAACTTGTCCTTCTGGAAAACAAATTTAAACTTACAAGGAATCTTTTTTAAAGGTCTTCGTGGATATACACCATCCCCCTGCCCCAGCAGCAGTTGCTTTTGGACTCCAAAATACTGAAGTAGAGCCCTATTATATCAAAAGTACATTTCTATCATAGAGATTTTTTCACAAAAACATGCCTTAAAATGTAACTCTTCTGTTCAGATACAATCACCCAACTAATTCTTCTGCTGCTCTAACATCCCAACAAGACTGACAATCCATTTGTTCATTCAGCAAACATTTGTTAAATGCCTACTACAAAGCTCATGTTGTAATCACTTCATGGACGCTCAAAATCTTGGATTTGAAACTCAAGACATGTGCAACCCCACATAAATTTCTTAAGCTCTCAAATTTCAGGGTCTTTGTCTCTAAAATACTAGTTGGTGGGGCGCCTGGGTGGCTCAGTGGGTTAAGCCTCTGCTTTCAGCTCAGGTCATGGTCTCAGGGTCCGGGGATCAAGCTCTGCATCGGGCTCTCTGCTCATCGGGGAGCCTGCTTCCCCCTCTATCTCTCTGCCTACTTGTGATCTCTGTCAAATAAATAAATAAATAAACAAACAAACAAATAAATACTTAGTTGGTAGTATGCAATTACTTCTTAAGAGTCAAGGTACAAAAGCACCATCCTCCTTACTCAGATTAGGAGGGGAGTGGAGGGGGAAGGGAGTGGTACATAGGCCAACCATAGGAAGACTATGATATATTCTGCCATGTATTTAGGCTACAACCTACAGGCTCGGGCAAGTTGCTGGGGACCCTTCCACTGGTCCAAGAATATGATCACTCACTGAGACAGTAAGAGCAAACATTTCTATTGCATATGGATATACACAGGCCCAGACAGTAGATGAGATGAAGAAGCCTCTGAAAACATTAATCACAGCCAGTGTTTGCTGTTGCTGGAAGTCATTCAAGAAACAGTAAGAAGCAGAAATTGAGTATAATATGACAGGAGTGCCTAAAAATCCCAGGGCCTCTGGATACTGTAGCTGGGTGTGGGAGTGAGTAGAAGGTGGGGTTCTGTCACTCTTGGCCTGCTGACATACCCTCAGGTGGAAAAGTCATGTGATAGGCCTTTAACTTCTGGGTCTTTAAAGACAGAATTGTCTCTGTTAGGTTGGAGATGTTCAGACCATAACTGTCCTGCTAAGGTACCAAGGTGTATCAGGTCATTTCAAACCTTTGTTGGTGCTGCTATAATAACCTTTCACCTGAAAAGTACTTATTTTTCAAGATTAATTTCCTTTATAAGGACTTCCTTGCCTATAAAATTTTATAGCATGTAATTTGTAAAGGTCCAGTACCACTGTTAGGCTGTAAGCTAGAGAAAGAACTGTCTTATGTCTTCATGACTCCAGAACCTAGTGCATGCCTAGCACCTTGGATGTGTTTGATTTTCTACAGTGCTTAAGCAGTCCTGTTGACCAATCCCTGGTGTGAAATCAGGGAATGCAAGGCTAAATGTGCTGCAGCTATGTTTGAAGGTAGTCCCTGATATTTCTCCTGCAGAAGAAACAAACTGAACCAACAAGACTCAACGTCACTTTTTATCTGGGCTTCTCAGGATTTCTGGGGAAGCAGCATCCAGAACTTCCATTATTAAATGGTTCATATTTCCCAGACAGCTAAACAGCTAGATCTCTTCTTTAGAAACCTGATACATGGTATTATGATCAGATAATAGAGAGAAAAAATGGGGGTGGGGGAGCACTTGGGCTGGATATTCTCCATCTTTCCTGAGACATCCTCTCTGTACCCTTCTCCACCTGCTATGTCCCCTGGGGGCTGACTTGGAAGGGTCTCCTTGACTTCTAGATTCCTGTCAGATTCAGCCGATAGAAGGCATCAGCGGGAGACTAAAGGGAAGGAAGAGAGTGAGGTCAAGATGCTTATTCCACATCTCTTCCCTGCTGGTTCACCAGGGGTTGGCAGCATCCTTCAACAAAGGCCACAGCCCTTGTTGGGAAGTTCCTACCTTCTAGTTTCTGGTAGCCTCCCCATCCCCTTATCCACTCTGCTCTCCTCACTTCTTGGTAAACAGCCCCTTTATTAAACTCTCCTCAACTATCTCATTGGAGAATCCATCTACTTCCTGTGGAACCCTGACTTAAAAACACCGAAAATGGGAATGCCTGCCTGGAAAAGGTTTAAGGGATTTGACCTTCTTCAACACTCACAAATGACAAATGATTACCTATAGTGTTATTTCTATGCTTCCTATCTTTATCATTTTCCAGTGTGTGTGTGTGTGTGTGTGTGTGTGTGTGTGTGTGTGTGTGTGTAGGCAATATTTGGCCACCAAAAAAAAAAAAAAAACCTAAAACATTTGAAAATGCAGAAAGCATTAGCATTCATCTTAGAATGAAGAATTATTTTCCCCAAGAAATTTATATTCTATTCCTTTAATTCAAATTAAATTATTTAAGATACCTAAATATATAGACCAAATAGTGATGGGACGGAAACCAAGATAGAATGCTAGACATGACTGGACATGTAGGATGCAGGTCCAAATTTTATAATTTGTCACAGATAATCTGCAGGCAATTGACACTAGCCCAAAAATATGCACAAGCACTTCTCCTTAGTTCCTGAATATTCCTGCTAACACAAATGTAGTGCATACTAGAAAAATGAGTTCAACAACATTGTCATGGGGACTCATGCATTAGAAAATACATAATCTATATGAAAAGAGAACATTGGGGCACCTGGGTGGCTCAGTGGGTTAAAGCATCTGCCTTCGGCTCAGGTCATGATCCCAGGGTCCTGCGATGGAGCCCCTGCATCGGGCTCTCTGCTCAGCGGGGAGCCTGCTTCCTCCTCTCTCTCTCTGCCTGCTTCTCTGCCTACTTGTGATCTCTGTCTGTCAAATAAATAAATAAAATCTTTAAAAAAAAAAAAGAAAAGAGAACATTGATAAGATTAAAATTTAAAAGATGATTTAGCCAACTCCTAACTTTAAAGGAATTTTTTTTTTTAGATTTTATTTATTTATTTGAGAGAGAGAGAGAAAGAGAGAGAGCATGAGCAGAGGGAGGAGCAGAGGGAGAAGCAGACTCCCTGCTGAGCAGGGCGTCCAATGCAGGGCTCAGTCTGGGATCATGACCTGAGCCAAAGGCAGATGCTTAACCGACTGAGCCACCCAGGCACTCTTTTAAGGAATTTTTAATTTATATGAAGTCCAAACTCAAAATTTGCAGCAAAGATGCTAATATTAGAGAACAATTTAGTTTCATTTGATTCAGTTGAAGTAATTTGATAGCATTTGAGACTGCTTATAAATGCCTATCAGAACTAATATTTATTTATTTAACGTTTTTTTTAATTTTATTTATTCATTTATGGGGGGGCAGAGGGAGAAGGATAAGCAAACTCCCCACTGTGCGTGGAGCCTCAACACAGGGCTCAATCTCACGACCCTGAGATCATGACCTGAGCCAAAACCAGGAGTTGGACGCTTAAAGAACTAAGTCACCTGGGGCCCCTCTTAATATTTAAAAGGTAGTTGCCATGGAAATAAGCAAAGGGGCTCAAGAATATTTCAGGAGCAAAATTTATAATTTCTTTACTAAAACTTCAACACTATAGTTCATTAATCTTGCCATTTGCAATGACATGGATGGAACTAGAGGGTATTATGCTAAATGAATAAGTCCATCAGAGAAAGACAGTGATCATATAATTTCACTTATATACAGAATTTAAGAAACCAACAGAAGAGCAAAACAGAGGGGAAGGGAGGAAAAAATAAAACAAGATGAAATCAGAGAGGGAGATAAACCAAGAGACTCTTAATCATAGGAAACAAACTGAGGGTTGCTGGAGGGGAGGAGATTGAGGGGAGGGGGTAACTGGGTGATGGACAGTAAGGAGGGCACGTGATGTAATGCCCACTGGGTATTATATAAGACTGATGAGTCACTGACCCTATCTCTGAAACTAATTATACATTGAATGTTAATTAATTGAATTTAAATTTTTTTAAATGGAAAAAAAAAAAGAAAGCCTACTATTATATGAAAAGACTATTAGAAAATTTTTTTTTTAGTTCATGAAGGCAAATAGATCTGACCTTGGAAAGCCAAGGTTGAAATGCAGTACTCAGGACATAGACAGACGGCTGTCCTGGAACCAACAACACACCCTGACCCAGAAGATCAGTGTTCACTTGTCACAATTAAATATGGACGACTCCTTTATCAGACCTCACGGCCACCAGGTTATAAGATCATGAGTTACCATGGTTTGGCATACCCCTGAGTCATGTAGCTTGGTAATGCCTTGCTGAAACTGTCACTTTTCACAACTTGAGTTGATATCAAATCAAGAATTTTGAACAAAGCTAGAATACCCTCAGAATCTCAGAAAACTAAGCTTCCTACTGACCGGAGGAAAGTGAAAAAGAGCTGGTACCTTCATGGTTGTTCCCAATGTGCCCACATAACATCTGAGCTTCCCCAGTTAGCTGTACCCCCAAAACTAAGAGGGTGGGAGGAAAGTCATATCAAAAACAAGACAGGATAGGAGAATAAGAAATCAGCTATGTGAATTTGAAACAAGTCATAACTCTACTTATTGCATAAGAATATTTTTTAATGGACATAATCTCATGAAAGACTTCATTCCATAATATCCTTACCACTGCTGTCCAGTCCCTCCATTTCTATGGCTGCCCCCCTCCAATCCCCTCTGCCCTGCACCCCATGCTCAGATGGATTTGAGTAGTGCCCAGAAGAGAGTCCTGACCACAGCTGGCACTCAATATTTGAAAAGTGACTATACTGTCTTCTACTACCCATTTAACAAAATTTTTAAGGCTTACTGTGCATAATACCTGTGCTAGCCTACTAGTGGAAAAAGAGACAAATAACCATAGCTATCTTTCAGGGGCTCACCCAGCCTACAAGGGAGACAAAGACACACATAAACAATGCCAACATGAGCCAAACTACATTACATGTCACAAGATACACACAAACAGTGCTTAAAAACAAGAGAGAAGAACACAGAAGATGGCGGAGAAGTAGCAGGCTGAGACGACATCAGGCAGCAGGAGATCAGCTAGATAGCCTATCAAACCATTCCGAACACCTACAAATCCAACAGGAGATCGAAGAGAAGAAGAACAACAATTCTAGAAACAGACAATTGACCACTTTCTAAAAGGTAGGACCAGCAGAGAAGTGAATCCAACGCGATGGGAAGATAGACCCCGGTGGGGAGGGGCCGGCTCCCGGCAAGCGGCGGAACAACAGAGCACAAAATCAGGACTTTTAAAAGTCTGCTCCACTGAGGGACATCACTCCAGAGGCTAAACTGGGGTGAAGACCTCACAGGGACAGCGTGGGCTCAGGTCCCGTGGGGTCACAGAAGGATCGGGGATGTCTGAGTGTCGCAGAGCTCACAGGTATTAGAGCAGGGAAGCCGGCTGCAGAGACAGAGCCAAGGAGTGAGCTCTCAACTCAGGGTTTCCTAGAGCTGTGGTCTGTGACACGGGTCGGTGCTCTGTGCAAGGGGTCCCCACAAGATCCGGGGAGACTCTGACCTGGGAGAGCTCAGGGATCTATGGGGTTCAGAGACTCCAGGTGGGACTCTGCCAGAGACAGAGATGCTTGGTCACAGGCTGGGTGAGCTCGGAGCACAACCAGAAGCCAGTGAGACGGGACTGATTACGCATGATTTTCTCCAAGCGCGGCTGGAGGCTGGGGAGACGGGAGTGATTAAGCGCTTTTCTCTGAAGGCGCACTGAAGACTGGGGCCCCTAGCTCTCGGCTCCTTCGAGCCGGAGATTGGGAGGCGGCCATTTTCATTCCCGTCCTCCGGAACTCTACGAAAAGCGTTCAGGGAACAAAAGCTCCCGAAAGCGAACATGAGAGGATTACTTAGCCGGGCCCCTGGTAAGGGCGGTGCAATTCCGCCTGGGGCAGAGACACTTGAGAATCACAACAGGCCCCTCCCCCAGAAGATCAAAGAAATCCGGCCAGGACCAAGTTCACTTAACAAGGAGAACAGCGGATTCTTATCTGGACAAAATGACAAGGCGGAAAAACGCACCACAAAAAAAAGAACAGGAGGCAGGACTGAAGGCTAGGGACCTAATCAATACAGACATTGGTAATATGTCAGATCTGGAATTCAGGACCACGATTCTCAAGGTTCTAGCCGGTCTCGAAAAAGGCATGGAAGATATTAGAGAAACCCTGTCCGGAGAAATAAAAGAACTAAAATCTAATCAAGTTGAAATAAAAAAGCTATTAATGAGGTGCAATCAAATATGGAGGCTCTTACTGCTAGGATAAATGAGGCAGAAGAAAGAATTAGTGATATAGAAGACCAAATGACAGAGAATAAAGAAGCTGAGCAAAAGAGAGACAAACAACTACTGCATCACGAGGGGAGAATTCGAGAGATAAGTGATACCATAAGAAAAAGAGAGACAGGAGCAGAAGGTATACTGGAGAGGATTATTGTAGAGAATTTCCCTAATATAGCAAAGGGAACAAGCATCAAAATCCAGGAGGTACAGAGAATTCCCCTCAAAATCAATAGGAATAGGCCCACACCCCATCATCTAATAGTAAAATTTACAAGTTTTAGTGACAAAGAGAAAATCCTGAAAGCAGCACAGGAGAAGAAGTCTGTAACATACAACAGTAAAAATATTAGATTGGCAGCAGACTTATCCACAGAGACCTGGCAGGCCAGAAAGAACGGGCATGATATATTCAGAGCACTAAACGAGAAAAACATGCAGCCAAGAATATTTTATCCAGCTAGGTTATCATTGAAAATAGAAGGAGAGATAAAAAGCTTCCAGGACAAACAAAAACTGAAAGAATTTGTAAACACCAAACCAGCTCTACAGGAAATATTGAAAGGGGTCCTCTAAACAAAGAGAGACCCTAAAAGTATTATCAGAAAGGAACAGAGACAATATACAGTAACAGTCACCAAACAGGCAATACAATGGCACTAAATTCATACCTCTCAATAGTTACCCGGAACGTAAATGGGCTAAATGCCCCAATCAAAAGACACAGGGTCCCAGAATGGATAAAAAAACAAAACCCATCCATATGCTGCCTACAAGAAACTCATTTTAGACCTGAAGACACCTCCAGATTGAAAGTGAGGGGGTGGAAAACAATTTACCATGCTAATGGACATCAGAAGAAAGCTGGGGTGGCAATCCTTATATCAGATCAATTAGATTTTAAGCCAAAGACTATAATAAGAGATGAGGAAGGACACTATATCATACTCAAAGGGTCTGTCCAACAAGAAGATCTAACAATTTTAAATATCTATGCCCCTAACATGGGAGCAGCCAACTATATAAACCAATTAATAACAAAATCAAAGAAACACATTGACAAGAATACAATAATAGTTGGAGACTTTAACACACCCTTCACTGAAATGGACAGATCATCCAAGCAA
>ML112083.1:0-52054 GCA_003697995.1 Taxidea taxus jeffersonii
ATATATATATATATGTAAATATATATTTATACAATGGAATATTATTCAGCCACAAAAAGGAATGGAATCTTATCATTTGCAATGACATGGATAGAGCTAGAGAGTATAATACTAAGAAAAATAAGTCAGAAAAACAAATATCATATGATTTCACTTATAAGTAGAATTTAGGAAGCAACAAATGAGCAAAGGAAAGAAAAATACAGACTAGAAAACACATTCTTAATTATATAGAACAAACTGATGGTTACTGGAGGAGAGGTGGATGGGGGGATGGATTAAATAAGTAATGGAGATTAAGGAGGTCCCTTGTGATGATGAGAATTGGGTGTTGTATGGAAATGTTGAATCACTATATTGTATACCTGAAATTAATATAACCCTATGTTAACTTTACTGGGATTAAAATAAACAAAACAAAACAAGACAAAATAGCAGGCAGGCATGAAATAAATTTTAAAGAAATGAGAGAAATTCAGCTCCAAGATCACAAAACAAAGCTAAGGAGTGTGATAATAATAACATTAATCATTGACATGACAATATGTTAACATTAAATTAAATAGTTAAATTACTTGAAAAAACTTAGCAAATGGGTGTGCCTGAGTGGCTCAGTCTATTGAGCGTCTGCCTTGTCTCAGGTCATGATCTCAGGATCATGGGATGGAGTCTCATATCAGGATCCCAGCTCAGCAGAGTCTGCTTCTCCCTCTGCCCCTCCCTCCTGCTTGTCCTCTCTCTCACTTTCTCTCTCAAGTAAATAAATTAAATTAAAAAAAAATCAGCAAATGTACATACACATTTCATGTAAGTAAATTTTATAGCAAAAGAAAAAAAAAAAACTAAGGACACCTCTAGTGATGTGTGTGAAGTTTTGAGGAAAATTGAAATTACGTCTGTAATTTTGAATTTATCAAAAATTTAAATGGGCTGATGCATGGCTAAGAAGATAACTAATGTGATAGATAATGTGATAAAACCAGTAAATTCAACTATTAATGGTAGAACTTAGGTATTGGATATGGTTGTTCAGCAGAAGTTCTTTCAAATTTGCTGTATGTTTGAATATTTTCATAATAATACTTTGGAAAAATTAAACATAAATGTATAGTGACATAGTGATTCTATTTCCTACGGAAATAACAACATGTGTTCACAAGGGGGTGTTGTATAAGAATATTTATAACAGTTTTATTCATAATATTAATAGTATTCAAGAACTGACAAAAGCCCAGGTACCCATCAACAGCTGAATGCATAAACAGATTGTGTTATGTTTACATAATGGATTACTACAATGGAAACAAACAAACTGCTCATATATGTAACAACATAGAGGAATCTCAACAACATTATGTTGATTGAAAAAAAAAGAGCATAAATTAGTATATATTGAATAATTTCATTTATATAATGTTTTAGAACAGTCAAAACTAACTCTTAGTGACATAAATCAGTGAAGTAGTTGAGGGGTGGGGGATCTTTGCCTGGTGATGGAATCATTCTATATATTGAATGAAAGCTTGGGTTGTCTGGGTGTATAGATTTTACAAAATTGATTTTACTATATTTAAGATCTATGCATTTAATCATATATATATAAATTGTACCTAGATAAAAAATGAAAAAGAATGGGTGTATGTGTGTATGACTTAGTATTTAGAGGGTTTGGTTTTTTTTAAGATTTTATTTATTTATTTGACAGATAGAGATCACAAGTAGGCAGAGAGACAGGCAGAGATATAGTGAGGAGGAAATAGGCTCCCTGCTGAGCAGAGAGCCTGATGTGGGGCTCGATCCCAGGACCCTGGGATCATGACCTGAGCTGAAGGCAGAGGCTTTAACCCACTGAGCCACCCGGGCACCCTAGAATTTAGAAGTTTGAGACATAAATATGAAGACACTGAAATACATATAAAGAACAGTTTAGGACCATGTTTCTCAAGCTATAAGGTCTATATCAGTCACCTGGTAGTTGAATTCATATTTCTGGGATGGAGTCTTTTTGCATTTTTATCAAATTCTCATGTCATGCTAATAACACCACTGATCTACAGATTTTACTTTGGATATAGTGAGGGTTGGCAATGGAGATATTTAGCTCAAATAAAAGATCTAATAAGGCAAAATTCTTGTCCTCAGATATTTAAAACTATCTCACATAAAAAAGGACTATATTTTTTTCTCCCTTACATACATAGAATAGGATCAATGATAATTTATGGGGAGGCAAATATGTAATCAATGTAAATATATAATTTCAAATAATTTGATATTCTTAACAATGCAACATATTGTCTAAAAATAGACTATTCATGACTAGAATTGAGCAAGCAGTTCTCAACTTCAGAATATAGTAGAGAAGTGTTTGTACATGGGTGCGTGTATGTTTAAATTTACAGCAAGACTGCATTAAATTGCCTCTATATATCTATCCTATTTATGATTCTGCAATGTTGAAGAAGATGCAACTATTGCTAAACAAATCCTATATCAAACCTATAAGTTGTAGGTGTTTTTGAATTGGAGATAGGAGTATAAAAGTGACAAATTGGGCTTATTTAGTCAAGTAGACACTCTTTAGAAATTTCCATGTTATATTTATATTTAATACTCAATTTAACCACCAAAAATGCCCGGTTGAAATAATGTTGTCTGTCTTCATTAAATATTTGGATATCATGCAATAATAAAATTATCTTTAATACAAAACTACTCTTGTCATTAGAATTTTGATTCTAATTGGTCATTATTTCTATTCTTTGAATTTATGCAGAATGTTAAATTGCATTAATATAATGACACATTCACATACTGTGCTCAAGATGCTAGCAGGAAAACTTACTTTCTTCCCTTTCCTAGATAAAGACAAATTGTGCTACAACCAAAATAGCCTCATTTTGTTCCCCTTGTCATGCTAGAAGTAGGAAGATGTCATTCAAAACAGCTAAGTATTCAGATGTGGAAAATCACACAATTGGAACATTAGGACACATCATTAAACTACCCAAGTTACTTACCTGTCATCAATTGGCTTTATCCATAGATTTCCAAATTTCAACTTTATGTAACCATCCATATTAACTATAAATTTTCAAATCTTACCAAACACAAATGGAAACAATGTAATATTTTACAGAGATTAATTCTGAAACTTTCATATTCATGATGATAAAACAGTTTCATGTATATGACCTTAAACTGTCATGAGTAAGAAATTTGTAATGTTTATTGAACTCATTTAACAAATATATGCCTTCTGATTATATGCCTTCTGATAATATGATAGAATATAAAAATTGCATGAAGAAGTGAAAGAATGTTCTAATTAATACATTAAAAAATAGATTGTTCTTTTCAATTCAATTACTTAATATTCACAAAGTACTATAATGAGTAGTCTTGATCAGAATTCCAAGTAAAGAGAATAAGATGATTCTTTGTTATTGTTAAAAAACCCCTGGAGATTTTTCTTCTTTTGTCATAATAATATTTGGTCATCACTTATTTATGGTTTTATAATTGATATTTTCTGTTTGCCTGCTTTCTTAAGGACATTCAAACTGTCCTCCTCTAGGCCACAGATGATGCAAGTCACTTCACTTTAGAAACTTGGAGTCAAAAAGGGAGATGAATTTTGGGTGCTACACTAAGTAATATTTTTGATTCAAATTGATTTTTCATTCTGACTGCTTATTTATTCAAATGTGTAGCTAGACAAAAGGAAGATGCAATAAAATGTGTCTATGATTTAAAAATACATGTGTGTCAACATGCTATAAATCCTTGAAAAAGACAAAAGTGAAAAGAACAAATTCATTTATTTGGTAATGGTAATGCTATTGAAAATAGTTCCATTCACAAAGAGTATAACTAAAATCAATTTGATGTGATTTTTCAGGTATAGAGTTTTAATAATAGATTAAGAACAAAATATGGAGGGGCACCTGGGTGGCTCAGTGGGTTAAAGCCTCTGCCTTCGGCTCAGGTCATGATCTCAGGATCCTGAGATTGAGTCCTGCATCGGGCTCTCTGCCTGGCGGGGAGCCTTCTTCCTCCTCTCTCTTTGCTTGCCTCTCTGACTACTTGTGATTTCTGTCTGTCAAATAAATAAATAAAATCTTTTAAAAAAAGGAAGAAACTAATATTTTAAATGACCTAAGAGAAAACCACTTTAATGAAGCATGTATTACAATTAACTTATTAAAAATTATATATAGCTTCAAATAAAATTCTTCAACATATCAACCACCTGTCTTTGACAAGAGTGTTTTATTGTTGTATTTGAACACCAACAATTTGAGTGATTTTTTAAAAAATAGCATTTGAAAAATATGTATTCTTTCATAGAACGCCACTTATTAAGAGTAGAGAATAAAAGTGAAGAAAACTCATGATTATTTGTCAGGCAATATATATTCTGAATAAGAATGGTCATTACTGGGAAAACTAGGTAAAAATGACAAAAGTCTAACAAACCAGTTAAGGAAATACAAAAGAAGTCAGTTTGAAGGATGCTAGGAAAATTCAAAGAATTGAAGTCAAACCAAACAACACTGGTAGAAGTCTGAAACCAAGACGATCTTCAGGATTTCAGGAACTAGGGCTGAGTAGGTAGCCATCATTAACATCTCTTTTTACATATAATGACTCCTTCTTTATCAATGTTCTTTCTTTTTTCTACAATATTCACATTTTTAATAGATAAAATTTCAGGAAATAAAATGAACATCGGTATTTTCAGAACACAAATAATCTACATAATAATTTGCAAAAAACTGTGTTATCCTTTATTATGAATAATAAAATCATAGTTAAATTCATAAAGTGGCTAACATCCAACGATATTCATTCATTACAAAATTTAGGCTTATGATGCTTTTCTTTCTTTTTTTTTAAGCTTTATTTTTATTTAAACATATAATGTAACCCCACCACCCTCTCCCAACCCCTCTCCCCCCCTACCCTCCTCAGTTTGTTTTATGACATTAGAGACTCTTTTGCTTTGTCTCCCTCCTGATCCCATCTTGTTTCATTTTTTCTTTTCCTACCACCTTAACCCCCACCCCTGTTGCATCTCCACTTCCTCATATCAGGGAGATCATGTGATAGTTGTCTTTCTCCAGTTGACTTCTTTCGCTAAGCATAATACGCTTTACTTCCATCCATGTCGTCCCAAATGGTAAGATTTCATTTCTTTTGATGGCTGCATAGTATTCCATTGTATATATATATACCACCTCTTCTTTATCCATTCATCTGTTGATGGACATCTAGGTTCTTTCCATAACTTGGCTATTGTGGACATTGCTGCTATAAACATTCAGGTACACGTGCCCCTTCAGATCACTACGTTTTTATCTTTAGGGTAAATACCCAGTAGTGCAATCGCTGGGTCATAAAGTAGCTCTATTTTCAATTTTCTGAGGAACCTCCATGCTGTTTTCCATAGTGGTTGCACCAGCTTGCATTCCCACCAACAGTGTAGGAGGGTTCCCCTTTCTCCACATCCTCGCCAGCATCTGTCATTTCCTGACTTGTTCATTTTAGCCATTCTGACTGGTGTGAGGTGGTATCTCATTGTGGTTTTGATTTGTATTTCCCTGATGCCCAGTGATGTGGAGCACTTTTTCATGTGGCTGTTGGCCATCTGGCTGTCTTCTTTGCAGAAATGTCTGTTCATGTCCTCTGCCCATTTCTTGATTGGATTATTTGTTCTTTGGGTGTTGAGTTTGCTAAGCTCTTTATAGATTTTAGATACTAGCCCTTTATCTGATATGTCGTTTGCAAATACCTTCTCCCATTCTGTCAGTTGTCTTTTGGTTTTTTTGACTGTTTCCTTTGCTGTGCAAAAGCTTTTGATCTTGATGAAGTCCAAATAGCTCATTTTTTCCCTTGCTTCCCTTGCCTTTGGCGTTGTTCCTAGGAAGAAGTTGCTGCGGCTGAAGTCGAAAGTGTTGCTGCCTGTTTTCTCCTCAAGGATTTTGATGGATTCCTTTCTCATGTTGAGGTCCTTCATCCATTTTGAGTCTATTTTCATGTGTGGTGTAAGGAAATGGTCCAATTTCATTTTTCTGCATGTGGCTGTCCAATTGTCCCAACACAATTTGTTGAAGAGGCTGTCTTTTTTCCACCGGATATTCTTTCCTGCTTTGTCGAAGATTAGTTGACCATAGAGTTGCGGGTCTATTTCTGGGCTCTCTATTCTGTTTCATTGATCTATGTGTCTGTTTTTGTGCCAGTACCATACTGTCTTGATGATAACAGATTTGTAGTAGAGCTTGAAGTTTGGAATTGTGATGTCACCAACCTTGGCTTTCTTTTTCAATATTCCTTTGGCTATTCGAGGTCTTTTCTGGTTCCATATAAATTTTAGGATTATTTGTTCCATTTCTTTGAAAAAATTGGATGGGATTTTGATAGGCATTGCATTAAATGTGTAGATAGCTTTAGGTAGCATAGACATTTTCACAATATTTATTCTTCCAATCCATGAGCATGGAACATTTTTCCATTTCTTTGTGTCTTCCTCAATTTCTTTCATGAGTACTTTATAGTTTTCTGAGTATAGATTCTTTGCCTCTTTGGTGAGGTTTATTCCTAAGTATCTCATGGTTTTCGGTGTAATTGTAAATGGGATTGACTCCTTAATTTCTCTTTCTTTTGTCTTGTTGTTGGTGTAAAGAAATGCAACTGATTTCTGTGCATTGATTTTATACCCTGACACTTTACTGAATTCCTGTACAAGCTCTAGCAGTTTTGGAGTGGAGACTTTTGGGTTTTCCACATATAGTATCATATCATCTGCAAAGAGTGATAGTTTGACTTCTTCTTTGCCGATTTGGATGCCTTTAATTTTTTGTTGTTGTCTGATTGCTGAGGCTAGGACTTCTAGTACTATGTTGCACAGCAGTGGTGATAGCGGACATCCCTGCCATGTTCCTGACCTTAACGGAAAAGCTCTCAGTTTTTCTCCATTGAGAATGATACTTGCAGTGGGTTTTTCATAGATGGCTTTGATAATATTGAGGTATGTGCCTTCTATCCCTATACTTTGAAGAGTTTTGATTAGGAAGGGATGTTGCACTTTGTCAAATGCTTTTTCAGCATCTATTGAGAGTATCATATGGTTCTTGTTCTTTCTTTTGCTAATGTACTGTATCACATTGATTGATTTGCGGATGTTGAACCAACCCTGCTGCCCTGGAATACATCCACTTGGTCGTGGTGAATAATCCTTTTAATGTACTGTTGGATCCTATTGGCTAGTATTTTGGTGAGAATTTTCGCATTTGTGTTCATCAAGGATATTGGTCTGTAATTCTCTTTTTTGATGGGATCCTTGTCTGGTTTGGGGATCAAGGTGATGCTGGCCTCATAAAATGAGTTTGGAAGTTTTCCTTCCATTTCTATTTTTTGGAACAGTTTCAGGAGAACGGGAATTAATTCTTCTTTAAATGATTGGTAGAATTCCCCTGGGAAGCCATCTGGCCCTGGGCTTTTGTTTGTTTGGAGATTTTGGATGATTGTTTAGATCTCCTTACTGGTTATGGGCCTATTCAGGTTTTCTATTTCTTCCTGGTTCAGTTTTGGCAGTTTATATGTCTCTAGGAAAGCATCCATTTCTTCCAGATTGTCAAATTTGTTGGCATAGAGTTGCTCATAATATGTTCTTATGATTGTTTGTATTTCTTTGGTGTTGGTTGTGATCTCTCCTCTTTCATTCATGATTTTATTTATTTGGGTCCTTTCTCTTTTCTTTTGGATAAGTCTGGCCAGGGGTTTATCAATCTTATTAATTCTTTCAAAGAACCAGCTCCTAGTTTCATTGATGTGTTCTATTGTTTTTTTTTTGGTTTCTATTTCATTGATTTCTGCTTTGATCTTTACTATTTCTCTTCTCCTTCTCCTACTGGGTTTAGACTTTCTTTGTTGTTCTTTCTCGAGCTCCTTTAGGTGTAGGGTTAGGTTGTGTATTTGAGAACTTTCCTGTTTCTTGATGTAGGCTTGTATCACTATATATTTTCCTCTCAGGACTGCCTTTGCTGTGTCCCACAGATTTTGGACCGTTGTGTTTTCATTATCATTTGTTTCCATGTTTTTTTCAATTCTTCTTTAATTTCCTGGTTGATCCATTCATTCTTTAGAAGGATGCTCTTGAGTCTCCATGTATTTGTGCTCTTTCCAAATTTCCTCTTGTGATTGAGTTCTAGCTTCAGAGCATTGTGGTCTGAAAATATGCAGGGAATGATCCCAATCTTTTGATACGGGTTGAGACCTGATTTATGACCCAGGATGTGACCTATTCTGGAGAATGTTCCATGATCACTAGAGAAGAATGTGTATTCTGTTGCTTTGGGATGGAATGTTCTGAATATATCTGTGATGTCCATCTCGTCCAGTGTGTCATTTAAGACCTTTATTTCCTTGTTGATCTTTTGCTTGGATGATCTGTCCATTTCAGTGAGGGGTGTGTTAAAGTCTCCTACTATTATTGTATTCTTTTCAATGTGTTTCTTTGATTTTGTTATTAATTGGTTTATATAGTTGGCTGCTCCCATTTTATGGGCATCGGTATTTAAAATTGTTAGATCTTCTTGTTGGACAGATCCTTTGAGTATGATGAAGTGTCCTTCCTCATCTCTTATTATAGTCTTTGGCTTAAAATCTAATGAATCTGATATAAGGATTGCCACCCCAGCTTTCTTCTGATGTCCATTAGCATGGTAAATTGTTTTCCACCCCCTCACTTTCAATCTGGAGGTGTCTTCAGGTCTAAGATGAGTTTCTTGTAGGCAGCATATTGATGTGTTTTGTTTTTTTTAATCCATTCTGAAACCCTGTGTCTTTTGATTGGGGCATTTAGCCCATTTACATTCAGGGTAACTATTGAGAGATATGAGTTTAGTGCCATTGTATTGCCTGTATGGTGATTGTTACTGTATAATGTCTCTGTTCCTTTCTGGTAATACTTTTAGGGTCTCTCTTTGCTTAGAGGACCCCTTTCAATATTTCCTGTAGAGCTGATTTGGTGTTTACAAACTCTTTCCGTTTTTGTTTGTCCTGGAAGCTTTTAATCTCTCCTTCTATTTTCATTGATAACCTAGCTGGATAAAGTATTCTTGGCTGCATGTTTTTCTCATTTAGTGCTCTGAATATATCATGCCAGTTCTTTCTGGCCTGCCAGGTCTCTGTGGATAAGTCTCCTGCCAATCTAATATTTTTACCATTGTACGTTACAGACTTCTTGTCCCGTGCTGCTTTCAGGATTTTCTCTTTGTCGCTAAGACTTGTAAATTTTACTATTAGATGGCGGGGTGTGGGTCGATTCCTATTGATTTTGAGAGGTGTTCTCTGGGCCTCCTGGATTTTGATGCTTTTTCCCCTTGCTATATTAGGGAAATTCTCTACAATAATCCTCTCCAGGATACCTTCTGCTCCTATTTCTCTTTCTTCTTCTTCTGGAATCCCAATTATTCTAATGTTGTTTCATCTTATGGCATCACTTATGTCTCGAATTCTCCCCTCGTGGTCCAGTAGTTGTTTGTCTCTCTTTTGCTCAGCTTCTTTATTCTCTGTCATTTGGTCTTCTATATCACTAATTCTTTCTTCTGCCTCTTTTATCCTAGCGGTAAGAGCCTCCATTTTTTATTGCACCTCATTAATAGCTTTTTTTATTTCAACTTGATTAGACTTTAATTCTTTCATTTCTCCAGAAAGGGCTTTTATTTCTCCTGACAGGGTTTCTCTAATATCTTCCATGCCTTTTTCGAGACCGGCTAGAACCTTGAGAATCGTAGTCCTGAATTCCAGATCTGACATATTACCAATGTCTGTATTGATTAGGTCCCTAGCCTTCGGTCCTGCCTCCTGTTCTTTTTTTTTTTTGTGGTGTGTTTTTCCACCTTGTCATTTTGTCCAGATAAGAATCCGCTGTTCTCCTTGTTAAGTGAACTTGGTCTTGGCTGGATTTCTTGTTGATCTTCTGGGGGAGGGGCCTGTTGTAGTGATTCTCAAGTGTCTCTGCCCCAGGCGGAATTCCACCGCCCTTACCAGGGGCCGGGCTAAGTAATCATCTCAGGTTTGCTTTCGGCAGCTTTTGTTCCCTGAAAGCTTTCCGTAGATTCTGGAGGACAGGAATGAAAATGGCGGCTTCCCAATCTTCGGTTCAGAGGAGCCGAGAGCTAGGGGCCCCAGTCTTCAGTGCCTTCAGAGAAAAGTGCTTAATCTCCCCAGCCTCTGTTCACACTCGGAGACCGTGCTTGGAGAAAATCGTGCGTAATCAGTCCCATCTCACTGGCTTCTGGGAGCGCTCGGAGCTCACCCAGCCTGTGACCAAGCGTCTCTGTCTCTGGCAGAGTCCCACCTGGAGTCTCCATACCCTGTAGATCCCTCAGCTCTCCCGGGTCGGAGTCTCCCCGGATCTTGTGGGGACCCCTCGCACAGAGCACCGGCCTGTGTCACAGAGCACCGGCCCATGTCACAGACCACGGCTCTAGGAAACCTTAGCTCTGTCTCCGCAGCCGGTTTCCCTGCTCTAATACCTGTGAGCTCTACGACACTCAGACACCCCCCGATCTTTCTGTGACCCCGCAGGACCTGAGTCCACGCTGTCCCCGTGAGGTCTTCACCCCAGTTTAGCCTCTGGAGCTATGGCCCTCCCTGGAGCAGACTTTTAAACGTCCTGATTTTGTGCTCCGCTGCTTCCTGGGAGCCGGCCCCTCCCCCTGGGGTCTATCTTCTTATCACGTTGGATTCACTTCTCCGCTGGTCCTACCTTTTAGAAAGTGGTCGATTTTCTGTTTCTAGAATTGTTGTTTTTCTTCTCTTCGACCTCCTGTTGGATTCGTAGGTGTTCTGAATGGTTTGATAGGCTATCTAGCTGATCTCCTGCTGGCTGATGTCGTCTCAGCCTGCTACTTCTCTGCCATCTTGACTCCTCCCCCCTTTATCAATGTTCTTTATTCTCCCAGAATGCCTTTCTCTTTAACACTAAAACCATGGTTATCATAATCTATGTTTAGGAAATCCAGCTCAGAAATATTAGATGAGGTCTCTGCTTGGCATTAATTGAACTACATGCTGAAAACTCCATTTGATGGTAAAAGAAAAGGTTGGGACAGAAGTCTGCTTTTCAATATATTCTGATAACCAGAGAAGAGGGGCTAGCAAATATAGTTCCCACTTAGACAACACATGTTAGCAGGTTATAGGGAAGCAGGAAGATGACCAGGAAGAAATAAAAATGGTATTCTCAGGGGGTGCCTGGGTGGCTCAGCTGGTTAATTGGTGACTCTTGATTTCAGCTCAGGTCATGATCTGAGGGTCCTGGGATTGAGCTCCATGGGACACCACACTCAGCAGGGAGTGTATTTCTCCCTTTGTCCCTCCCCCTTAACATGCACATGCTTGCAATCTCTCTCTGTCAAAAAATAAAGTCTTTTTTTTAATATTTTATTTATTTATTTGTTAGAGAGAGAGAGAGAGCAGGCAGACAGAGTGGCAGGCAGAGGCAGAGGGAGAAGCAGGCTCCCTGCTGAGCAAGGAGCCCGATGTGGGACTGGATCCCAGGACGCTGGGATCATGACCTGAGCCTAAGGCAGCTGCTTAACCAACTGAGCCACCCAGGCGTCCCAAAAAATAAAGTCTTTTAAAAAATGGTATTCTCAGAAAATAAGAGGGGATTTTGAAAGATAAAAATCACAATTTAAACAATGTGTATTCCAGAAAATGTAATAAGTGCTAAAACTGACTTTTGTATTCAAGAAAAAAATTTCAAATATAGTTGAGTCTATACATAGGAAATGGCAAGAGGGAAAATAAACTGCAGATAAGTAGCACATTTTGATAGAGATTATAAATACCTCAAGAATTTAGAAATGTGGAGAACACCGCTTGTCCACAGCTAATGGATTATACTTTACCAGGAGGGTGGTATTCAAAATAAATCTTAAAAGTGAATGCAACAGTTTATGTTAGAGAGTGAGCTCTGCTGAATAGAACTCATATAAAGCCTATATCCTGAGTATAATAATTATTTATTGAGCTATTTAATTCTCATCTATATGCCCCCTTAACTTCATCATCACCACCTTCCTAGGAGGTTATGTAAAATTTGCTTATTATTATTTTGTAAATTATTTGTGTTTGTATGTGTGAGACTTAATAAGAGTCAAAATAAATGGGAAAAAAAGCAAATAGAAGTAAAAACAACAATGTAGTAAATTATTAACAAAAATAATTCAATATCATCTGTAAATAAAGTAACAGATATATGCATTGATTCAGTTTTCATTGACACTGGTACCCTTTAATTGTACTCTAATTGATATTCTTTAATCATATTTTCAAACATTTTCATCTCTCAACAAGATTTTAAGAAAGAAGCTTTATGTACATGGTAAAAATATAAGTCAATACATCTTACCAAAGTCAAAGCTAAAATTTAAATCTCAGGGGTACATGGATACTTTTGGTTCTTTCTTCTCCATTTTGCTGTGCAACTACAGCCTCTTAAACAAACAAAAAACAAAATAAAACAAAGCAAACAAGCAAAAAACCTCACTTCTTCTGTCTCCAAGCCTCTTTTTAATCTAGGGATAGCTAAAAGGATAGTGTATTTCTAACATCAGCAGTCTTTATGTAGATGGTTATATATAGTTTCTATAAACATACATGTGATTTTAATAAGATTATAACGTACATGTTCTACACTTTGCATTTTTCTTCACTCAAATATAATCTTTCTTTGGTGGTGCCTGGGTGGCTCAGCTGGTTAAGTATCCAACTAAATCTTGATTTTGGCTCAGGTGTGTGCATAATTAAATAATAATTTTAACTAAAATATATAATATATATATCTACTAAATATATTTCTATCTTTACATATATTCTTTCTTTTGAAATTGACACTTAGATTAGTTTCCTTGTTTTTAGTAACTGTATAGTGTACCATTTATCAAATTTACCATGTTATTTTATAATTTGCCATTTCTGTTTTATAAATATTTTATTTATGTTTTATAAATCTTCTATATATAAACTCCTTCCAGTTTTTTATTATATACTTATGCAGGCTTGATAAACATCTAGAATTAGAATTAGTGAATATATTTTAAATTTAGTTTGCTTATCATGCTACATATACTAGTTGTTTTAGTAATCCATACTTTCAGCATGAGTGAATGAATGTTCCCCTATCTTGGAGTCGGAAAGACGCTAGTGCAGTAAACCTGCAAAAATTTAGATCACTTTGGAGAAAGTTTGATTGAAATAAATGAAAATCCAAAAAGGACACTGTGAAAACTGTACTCAGTGCTATGTGTTCTCTACAGTTTATCTTGAATTACAATTCTATGATTCATTTTTATGTAGATTGAGTAACACTTTTCAATTGGAAAAAAGGAAAGTAACAAAGACCATATAATAGGAACTTTCCAAAGGTAAACAGATGGGAAGTATTGAATGAATTCTGATGGGACATGTTAGGTCCTGGATTCTGGTCACAGTTTTTCACCCATTGACCTTGTGACTTTAAGTGAATTATTTTAAATCATTGGTCCTCAATTACATGATACACATAGTAATGATCAGACTATATTTTCCAGTGTCCCTCCACAGCTGACTTTATATTAAAATTTATAGAGCTAGTAAGCTAGCTACTTTGTTCATAAAAATTATTTTGTCTAATGGGGATAAATAATTAGTCTTTGTCATTACACAGTGATACACTAAAATTTCTCTCATTGAGATTTCCAGTTCTCCAAATTTAGAAATAAAGTAGAGAATGTAAAGACATTTCATTAGTTGAAGTACATTTTCTCTAGCATGCAACATTTCTGCAAGAAGAAAGTTCCCAGTAAAAGCAATTGATTGTGAGAGGACACAAAATTCTATGAATACCTGAATTAAAAATTAGGAAAGCAATAAAATACACAAATTTATGAATTAAAGAAACAGTATTTTAAGGTTAGTAGCATTAGCTTTTACTAATGGTGTTTGGTGATGTTTTTTAGCACCTGGGTTTAGTTGACATTGAAGTCATTTCTGTTTCTAAAAATGAATAAGTATTCATCTCTAAGTCAAGTAAACAATGTCTGAGGCATCAACCTAGTGTTCAGGCCACCATAAGCTATTCAATCCTATTGAATTTTTAAAACCTCTTGAAATTTAAATTACTAGACTTGGACCAACTTTGAATATAACTCTAGCAGAAGAGCTCCCTTAGAGAGTAAGAAAGCAATCTTTGCATATAGATTATACCATAATTAATATTAAAATATTTAGAAATGCTGTGGTTAAAAAAAAAGAAATACTTTGGTTATTTAGATAACACATTATTTATAACTAGAGTAACTATATCAACTTCCTTAATAAATACAATGCAAAAGGATTTTTAAAATGTTATCTATGTAAGAGGCACAATGATATCTTTTATCCCGGTAGAAATAAAGTCACAAATTCTGTATTAGTGCAATCTTAATCATTGAGGTTTTACTTAATTTCCTTGATGCTAGGATACATATTTGAGATAGGATTCCTGCTAATGTATTTTTCCTTTCTGACTGAGTCAGTCATATAATACAAAACATACCCTTAAACTGTACCTAGATTAAAAAATTCTACTATATAAACTTTGTTAGTTTGCTTTATACCCACTGGATATAAATAATACATTTTACGCCAAGTAATCTCATTCTCACTTTATTTCCCAATTATCATGATTATATTATTAAAGCACACACAGCATTTTCTCAATTTTTAAATTTATCTTCAGGAAATTATACCATAAGATGGGCATATCTGACCTTAGTAGTATAAAAGTGAGAATAGAAAGTTTTCAGAAAGTTTAAAATGCCTGCCTCCTATCTAAATAAACAATGATCTTGAGTGTGTCAATAACTCTTTCAACTAATTATTAGTTTTACTATTTTGAATAGATTAATAGCATTGCATTCTTAAATTAAGTTCACTAAAGTTCCAAAGCATTATTTAACTTACAAGTGTCTGAAAATACCCTAAAACACTGGGTGAACTTGGTCTGTCATTGGATACAAGTCATTGGCAGACAGAAAATCAAAGTGAACTAAAAGCTGTTATTCACAGTTAATCACATATTTAGTTGATTAGAAGATGTGTATATGAGGGGTATACATATTTCATGATAATTATCACAAGTATTTGAAAATATCAAAGTCTTAGAGTTATTTATCATTTTGTAAAACTAATAATACGAACATTTATTATATACAAAACACAATATAATTAATGATAAATAATACTAAGAAAAGTTACAGGATGAGCCTTCACAACTTCAAATTAATGAAATAACTGAGTATGAAACATAGAGAGGAGACTTTAGAAGAATCAAGAAAGGACAGGTCAATTTAAAAAAAAATTGATACAAAAAAGGAAAATGGTATTAGTATAACAATATGGGCTAATGGATAATACTAGACACACCTATATATGACAAAGTAAAATAAATATATAATTATGCTTAATTAAATAAATCAGTAAATAAAAAATAAAAAAAAACCCACATATCAGAAGATTCTAATACTCTCTCTTCCTCTTGGATCATTATTTCCAGGGGAGGTAAGCTGACATAATGTGAGCAACCTTATGGAGAGTCCCATGTGAGGAACTGGAGTCTCTATAGAACAGTCTATGATGAATAAGGTCTGTTAACAACCATGTGAATGAAATTGAATGTGGGTCTTTTAGCCCCAGAGAAACGTTGAAGTGACTGAAGACCTGGCTGACAGCTTGATGGTAAACTCATGAGGGACAAGAGGGAAATGGCAACTAAACCACTCCTGGATTCCTGACCCACAGAAACCACAAGATGATAAATATTGCTTCAAACAGCTATGCTTTGGGATAACTTGTTACACAGCAATTGATAATTCATATATTCCCCAAATGTCCACCAATGAAAGAATATATAAAGAATACACACACACACACACACACACACACACACACACACACACACATATTCTATTTATACAATGACATATTACTCAACAATTATAAAAAAAAAAAACACTGCTGCTACACAAAGTAATATGGGTGCTTCCCACAGATCCCACAATATGGCTTGACTTCTTTTATGGATTAAAGAAGTCAAGCCAAAAAGAACACATATTGTAAGATTCTTTCCATATTATGTTTAAATATAACATGATATGTTATAAATAAATAAATATGATATAAATAAAACCAATATATATATAGGCAGAAGTCAAAATAATCGCTACCTTGGGGATTACTGGACATA
Source organism: Taxidea taxus jeffersonii (assembly GCA_003697995.1). NCBI lineage: Eukaryota > Metazoa > Chordata > Mammalia > Carnivora > Mustelidae > Taxidea > Taxidea taxus. Next base: position 16,283 of record ML112083.1, read on the forward strand.
AAGGGGCAGAAAGAACCCTTTAGGATCTTTGATAAATTAGGATCCTAAATCCACATTTAGGGATCTGTAAATGTGTAATATCTTAATATTTTAGCTATTTATATCATATACATATGTAAAATTAAGCAAGATTTATACACAAATTTATACACTTTAGTATATGTACATTCAACCTCAACAAATATAAATTTTAAAAAGAACAGAGGAGGTAAGATGTGTTTTGAAGATACTACATTTTCAAGACTTCCCTATATGGATTTGAAGTACAACTTGTCTAGTCTGTAGTACAATATATGGACATAGGGATATAAGGGCTCTGAAATTATATGAAATAGTATGATAGCTTTATAATGGCTAGTTTGATGTGTCAAACTGACTGAGGGATGGTTGTTCATCAGACACATTTCTACTGCACCTTTGAGGGTGTTTCTGGGAGAGATTAGCATTTGAGTTGATAGACTGAGTAAAGATCTCCCTCACCAAAGAAGGTGAGAATCATTCAATTCATTGATGCTTGACTAGAACAAAGGTGAAGGAAGGGTGAATTTATGAGTCCTTGAGCTTGGTCATTTATCATCTCCTCCCTTTGTACATCAGTACTTTTTGTCCACAGGCTTTCAGACTTGGATTAGGATTTATACATTAGCTCCCCTGGTTTTCACGCCTTAGGGTCTGAACTGGAACTAAACCACAGACTACCTTGTATCTCCAGCTTGCAGATGGCAGGCTGGGGGACTTCTCTGACTTTATAATTGTGTGAGCCAATCCTTCACAATAAATATCTTTCTGTATATTAATATAAATCATATTGATTCTGTTTATCTAGACAAACTTAATATAAGCTTTTTGAGTCATAAATATATAGATGTACTTAGGACCATCACAGTAAAGTTGATTGCTCATGTAGAACATATAGAATGAATCATGGAATAGAACATAGATCATAGAACTCTGAGGAAAAGAACATATGTATAAAAATGCATAAAAGGACCAGGAAAGAGAAAATAAGCTTCTGTAGAGACCAAGAAGGAACAAAGTAGAATTTAGAGAATACCAGGTCATATAAACTAAGATCTCTTGTTGTTTTCCAGTAAGAAGCAAAAGGTCAATGCATCATGTATTGAAGGATGGCAGGTTAAGTAGGGATTGGATGCCATTTATTTAAATTACAGAAAAAGATTATTTCTAACCATAAGGAAATAGTTTCCTAAAGGAAAGGTGAACTAAGGTCATCTCCATTAGATCTTGTGCATAATGGATTTTCAATTCATGATATAAAATAGAAACAAATTTAAGTAAGTTTCTGGTTGTCATAAAATCTTTTCTCTAATTATATATTACAGTCCATCTGAACACACAAGAACCTGTCATACTTAGATCAGCAAAATAAAGTTGAATTCAGGCAAACAACCTGTTATTGTCAAAACGATGCCAAATACCACTTTAGATTGAATGTAATACTTTCCCACTAGTTATATTGGTGTCATATGGCTATAGTTATGGAGTTTCTATCTCGGGAGTTTAGGGGCTTCACAAACTTTAAATAATTCTGAAAATGTATTGTCAACTCCTCCCCACTCCACAAGAACTAGTCTTTCAGATTTCCAGGCAGAATATGAGAATTCCAGTTAAATTGTATTTGCTATTATTCATGCATTTCTCATACCTATTAAAAATAATATGATTCTCTCATTGAAAAGAAAGAGGAAAGAATATTATTTTGGAAAAACAATTCTCACTTCATCACTTTAGAGCATTGCTTCTACAGGTGTGAAGTTAGATTTATCATTTCTCAGAAAACATTGATCCTTTTACAGGTCCAAATAACTCAGGAAGCTTTTTCACCCCAAATACTTGCTCAGACTATCATAGTCACCTAAGGAACAAATAGGCTTTATACAGGAAATAGAGAGACAGAGGATATACACTGTTATGGGTTACAACCACTTGAAAAATAATCTCTAAGAAAAAGTTTATTATCATAGAAATGCTTTAGCTTAGTATCCAATTACAAAACTGTGGGTTATGGGTTTGAGTGTAGCTAAGAAGATTCTTATTCTAGTTAACTTATAAGAACATCTGAGAGACTAGCTAATGCTATAAACCTCCTTCAGGTACAATTTAAAATTAAATTTGAGGTAAAATTTGATTACTGAATCCAATAAAAACTATTTGAATCTGGATCCAGTATAAATGGACTATCTCTCCTCCACCCAACAAAATAATTCATCTACCTAATATTGCTGATGCCTGAATATTACATTTACTTAAATTTCTCATTTGCCTTTCTTACACTTTATTGTGTTTATTCATAATTTCCATTATTCACAAAAGAAAAAGGTCCAAATAAAAACAAAGTTTAGAAGTTTTAATATGTGCTAAGGATAAACAGATTATTTTGCATACCAATCATGTTTTTATACTTTCATTTATTTAGATTAGTGACTTTAATATTTAATATTTATCAATATATTTTCCGTGTTTAGGATTATGCTTAGCACTGTAAACTTGAGCAGAAAATTATACCAAGAAAATAAATGTTAGATATGTGAAGAAAATACTGAAAGTTTACCTGAGATTATAAGTGTTTGTTATAGTGGGAAACAATCTGAAATTGAATATGTAAGACATATTTTGAAGGTCTACCAAAGATTTTTTCATCAATTTCAGGGAAAGCTTCCACTAAAAAAAAAAAAAAAGAAAGAAAAAAGTTTGTTCTGAGGTATGATTAATTAAAAAATACTATCTGTAAAGAGGAGAGGAATATAGGCAGAATCTAAAGATAGTTATGTGATTAATTCCACAAAAGTGAGTGAATTGATATGTGAATGTGAGAGACAGGTATAGGATATATATGACCCAGAATTTTATTGTTTATGTTACTAGAACTGTGGGGATGCCATTTGATGTAACAAGTTATCCTGTAAGAAGTAACCTATTTGTGTTAAAAGGCATGATGTCCATGAATTTAATTTTTATTTGTTAGCTTTGATGTGTGTTTCAACATCAATGACATATCAGAGACTAATTGGACATGTGAGCTTATATTTCAGGGGAGGTGTCTAAAATGAAAATATAAACTTGAAAGTCATCTGCATATAAGTAGAACTATAAATAGAACTGGAGGATTTTACATAGATAAGGTCAAACATGGAAGGGATAAAGGATATGATGAAAAAGTGATATCAACCTGTGTTTGAAAAACTGAAATATTCAGTAATGGAGTAAAAGAGGATGACCATACAAATGAGATGCATACTGAGAGGCAGAGGAAAAATATGGTCCTTCAGAAAAGGGTGGTGTCAGGGATGCCTGGGTGGCTCAGTCGTTAAGCATCTGCCTTCGGCTCTGGTCATGATCCCAGGGTCCTGGGATTGAGTCCCGAATCAGGCTCCCTGCTCAGTGGGAAGCCTGCTTTTCTCTCACTCGTGCTGGTTGTGTTCCCTCTCTTGCTGTGCCTCTGTCTGTAAAATAAATAAATAAATAAAATCTTAAAAAAAAAAAAAAGAAAGAAAAAGAAAAGGGTGGTGTCAATTAAGTTAAAGGAATAGTGCTTTAAGGAAATGATTGACTGGAGTATTATCGAATGCTTGGTGTATGGCTGGATAGTATAGTATATACATTATACATGAACATGTATAAATGAATCAAACTATGCCAAAAATTTAATCATAAAATCTAAATGTGAGTAGGTACTAATAACAATCAGTAGGCTATCTCATTTCACTATATAATCAACATGGGCAAAATGATTCAATAATGATTATTATACCAAGTATGTATCCAAATTTTTCATTTTAGTGAACTCTATCAATCATATATAAAGTTATAATGAAGGATTGAGACTGGAGCATATTCACACTTAATGGATGCATATTCAATGAGATTAGTCTCCATATTTTTCTAAGAAGATAGGACATTAAAAAACTTATTTTCTTCAAATTTTGTTCACATTATATTTCTAGTTTACTAAATATAAAAACTTATGATTTACTATACTGAAAGAGCTACACTCCAAGCCAGAGTACTATTTGTGTTTTGTGATCTTGTGTCCCTTGTTAAAAAACTTGCTCAATGTTCCCTTTTCATATGTGAAGCCCAGTATAAGATTCTCCAAATTTTGTCTCTTGTATACATATTTTTTCAGTCATATCTTTCACTGGACATCCCTATGAATTGTATTCCATAGACCTATACTGTTTAAATATATTAGTAACTATCCACCTACAGCTATTAAATTTAAATTCATTGGAATTAAATAAGATTAAAATTTTAGTTCCCCAAGATGCTAGCTGTGTTTTATGTGTTCAATAGCACATGTATCTAGTCTTCCATATTATATAATTCAGACATAGAGTGCTTCCAAAAATCACAGAAAATTATATTGGATAGGGCTGTTACAGACCTTCAATCATCATTTATTTATTTATTCAATATTTTAGTAAACCTTGCAATGTACCAGACACTGTCTTTAGCTCCATAGATATAGTAATAAACAATGAATATAGTGCCTACTTTCATCAACCTTAGGTTCTTAAAATTGAGAGAGGCATAAAATATCAACAAAACTCTATGATAATGTATAAAGCATTAGAGTCTATACTAGAAAAATTAATGGAGAATTGTGCAAGAGAGTGGTAATAAAGAAATGCTTTCCTGAATAAATAATGTTTCCTAAAAAGTAAGTGTGTTATCCAGGTAGAAAAAACAGTGACAGAATACCACTGTGGGGGGTATCAGGTTGGAAGAGAAGTAGACTTTGTGCACAGAAGTTTGCATGTGTGAAAGATATAATGCAGGGAATGGGCCACACCAAACAGGTTGACTGATGGCCAGAACTGACATAAAGATGTTTCAAGAATGGCCCATTAAAGGTACAAAACAATTGACTTGATTATTTAACTTTGGAGAATAAGAGATTTCTTATATTGTGATAATGCGAATTTTGTGTGTTGAGATGTAATCTCTCTCCAACCTCCCAGCCCCCCCCCCCCCACTCCAGGGAGAAGCATGGTAAAGGATGAGACTGTCCCTTTGTTCTCTTCTGCTTGATCAGCTCCATGTGCTACACAGATGGCTAGGGCCTTTGCACTTCAGATGTGCCTCTGTGAGAAGAGAAGCACTGAAGAGACAGATAATTCATTTTAGTGTGTATCCCTGATTTTGTGTGTATCTTTATTCTCTGCCTTCCCTGGTTAGATCAGATGGGCTCAGGCAGGAAAAAAGAAAGCACACCAGTTATTTTAACAGAGAGAATGTAATATAGCAAATTGATTGAACAAGTATTGCACTGAGCTGTCCACTATAACTGCTGCTGAAATCAAATAGGATATTTGAAGTAGAGCCATAAAAGTGCCTTATACGTGCAACTTGAAAGGCCAGGACTTTCATGGATTGTACTGCTTTGTCTCCACTTGTATGGGGTAAGTTATTTAAAACAGGGTTATCATGTTTAAATGAAGTCTCACTTGTCCAACCATCATCATTGCTAAGTGGTACCAGCCTAGAAGATAGAGAACTGATTTTCCAGGTGGTGAAGCTTTATAAATTGGCTTGTGATTTTAGCCAATTTGGTAGATGTCTGCTTTGATTGCATTCCAATCAAAGAGCAATTCTGGCCTTTACTGACACCAAAAGGAACAAGCAGACTTAAGTGGTTTATGATGGATCCAGGGGAATGTAGTTAAAAGTGCTAGAAAAGTGTTCTGTGGTAAAGAAAACAGAAACATGTTTGCTGGAGATACAATGAACTTAGTTTCAACAAGTTGAGCTAAAAAACTAACAAGTGTTTTGTAGAAATTGTATGTGAAGATACCTAGAAGATGATTTGGGTATACTGGAAAGAACAGGGATCCAGGGAAAATACATCCTGAATATACAAGTCAAGCTATTAGAGCAGTGAAGATATCATGGGGAGATGGTGGGAGATGAAGAGTTTTCCCAAGTAGAGGGCAAGGTTTCCCTGGAACCACAAAATTTAGAAGCTAGGACTGGAAATTATCTCATTCAGGAATGAAGGGATAACTAAAAAGAAAATACCTGAGGAAAGATGGGTCATAGGAATCAAGATATTTCAAGAATGCAAAATATGGAGAAAAATGCCCTCAATATCACAGGCTGCACTTGTCAAATATGTCCTGAGAAGAATCCACTAAATTAACAGAAGACTATTGATACACTGAGCAGTGGAGAATGAAACAAGATTTCACCGGCTTGAGAGTGAATGTCAAATGAAGACGTAAAGCCAACTAGATGAGATCATCCTTTCTCAACTGCTGTGTAAACTGTTCCTATAGTCTGAATGTTAATAGAAGAAAGGACTTGGCAGTGAGAGAAGGGCAAGGGTATGAAGGGAGAGCTTCAGCAATCTGTACAACTTCCTATATTAGGAATATTAATCCTTAAGTTACAGTATTTTTGAAAAGGGTACACTTTTTACCATAAATAATCTTGGTAAAAACAGTAAATTCAGCCATTAACTCCTGAGTAAGTTAGATCTTTGATAAATTTTTGGAGACTTCTTTTCTCTCACCATGCTCTATATTAATTAATTGGTTTGTTTTAGAAGATGAAATCTTTGAACTCCAAAATGTAGAGAGACCTTTAAAAAGGTTTCTCAGAAATGTCCTTTTCATGTTCTAGTGAAATGCTAGTAAGTCAAATTTAGGTATTATAACATATAACATGTTGTGAGATTTCTTGAGGTTTTCTTCAAAAGTCAGAAGAGGGAAGGAACTTGCAGCCGACCCATGTGCCCACCTCAAACACACACACACACACACACACACACACACACACACACACAATTTTAGGGCAGATCATAAGAGATTAATTCATGGTTAGTTTCTGTGAACACAATCAGGTCTTCACGTGCTCAGGTAAAATTTTGTTTCTCCCTCTTTTACTAAAATGATTTAGAATAAATGACCTTGACTTCTGGTTTCAGGTTTCACATGTAAAAAGAGCTTGGAAGTTGTCACCTTGTCCTAATAACAAACAAGAAGCTGAACAGACTGGAAAACCAACAATCCTTCTGGAACTTGTAAGAGAGGGGGAAATACAAGTCAAACTGCTTCTCTCAAACTGGAGAGATTAACAGGTAAACTGAAGTCATCAGGACTTACCACAGCAGGAACTCTCAAGCAGAAACCTTCCAGGGAGAGTTCTGGGGTAGGAAAATCAGAATCATAATTGATGAATTGCTAGAAGCTCAATTCTGACAAGTCTAAGATCTAAAATCTCCAGGGGAATGCCAACTACAGAGGTCTCCCACACTTTTGTGAGGGTTGCCTCCAGGAGCTCAACCTGGTGACTAGCAGAGTAAAATTCCCTCAGGCTTCTTGGAGGGGGAAGGGAAAATGAATCGTTTTTAAAGAAGCCAGAGTGCTCCACTCTTAAGAAGATCTGTCCTGGGAATACTAAACAAAACTTTAACCTGTTAGGGAATTGTCAGATCCTAACTGACCTGGAGGAAGAGAAAAACCCAACACTTGTCGGCTGTGGTTATTCCATCCCACCTAAGAGGGGAGGGAAAACCTGAGAAACACTTCTGAAATGTGTGGTCCAGGAGCGTAAGGTCACTAAAAAACTCAGACCTAATCATAGGACCTACAGAAACTTCCCCTCCACCCACATCTCACAACCACATTACTAGAGACGTTTTTACGGCAATTCCTTTTACATTATGTCTGGCTGTGACCTCCAGCTACAAATTTTTTTGTCTCATTGGAAACATTGAGTTTGGTATTTAATGATTTTGTCATTGAATTTTTTTCAATTTTTATTTTTATTTAAACATATAATGTAACCCCACCACCCTCTCCCAACCCCTCTGCCCCCCACCCCCCTGTTTGTTTTATGACATTAAGAGTCTCTTTTGGTTTGTCTCCCTCCTGATCCTATCTTCTTTCATTTATTCTTTCTCTACCCCCTTAGCCCCCACCCCCATTGCATCTCCACTTCCTCATATCAGGGAGATCATATGATAGTTGTCTTTCTCCGATTGACTTATTTCACTAAGCATAATACCCTCTAGTTCCATTCATGTCATCACAAATGGTAAGATTTTATTTCTTTTGATGGCTGCAGAGTATTCCATTGTATATATATACCACATCTTCTTTATCCATTCATCTAGTTGATGGACATCTAGGTTCTTTCCATAACTTGGCTATTGTGGACATTGCTGCTATAAACATTTGGGTACACGTGCCCCTTCGGATCACTACGTTTGTATCTTTAGGGTAAATACCCAGTAGTGCAATTGCTGGATCATAAGGTAGCTCTATTTTCAATTTTTTGAGGAACCTCCATGCTGTTTTCCAGAGTGGTTGCACCAGTTTGCATTCCCACCAACAGTGTAGGAGGATTCCCCTTTCTCCACATCCTCGCCAGCATCTGTCATTTCCTGACTTGTTAATTTTAGCCATTCTGACTGGTGTGAGATGGTATCTCATTGTGGTTTTGATTTGTATTTCCCTGATGCCCAGTGATGTGGAGCACTTTTTCATGTATCTGTTGGCCATTTGGATGTCTTCTTTGCAGAAATATCTGTTCATGTCCTCTGCCCATTTCTTGATCGGATTATTTGTTCTTTGGGTGTTGAGTTTGCTAAGCTCTTTATAGATTTTGGATACTAGCCCTTTATCTGATATGTCGTTTGCAAATATCTTCTTCCATTCTGTCAGTTGTCTTTTGGTTTTGTTAACTGTTTCCTTTGCTGTGCAAAAGCTTTTGATCTTGATGAAATCTCAATAGTTCATTTTTGCCCTTGCTTCCCTTGCCTTTGGGGATGTTCCTAGGAAGAAGTTGCTGTGGCTGAGGTTGAAGAGGTTGCTGCCTGTGTTCTCCTCAAGGATTTTGATGGATTCCTTTCTCACATTGAGGTCCTTCATCCATTTTGAGTCTATTTTCATGTGTGGTGTAAGGAAATTGTCCAATTTGATTTTTCTGCATGAAGCTGTCCAATTTTCCCAACACCATTTGTTGAAGAGGCTGTCTTCCACTGTTTTTCCATTGGATATTCTTTCCTGCTTTGTTGAAGATTAGTTGACCATAAAGTTGAGGGTCTATTTCTGGGATCTCTATTCTGTTCCATTGATCTATGTGTCTATTTTTGTGCCATTGAAATTTAATGATTTAGGTCTTTGAAATAGATAGGAAAAAATCTGCTTATTTTCTCATGTATGTATGTATGTTTGTATGTCTTATTTATTTATTTATTTATTTATTTAATAAAATGTAAGTTGTTTCTTTGGCCCAATCCTATAAATAGTGTGCTCATCTACTAACAACTTATCAATAGGGAACACATGAGCTTCCCTAATGATATAAGAATTAGTACCTGACAGGTACAACTAGGCCTGCAAAGCCGAGTTCTGCAATCTTTTTCTGACATGTTACCCTAACAAGATGGCAAATGAGGTGTGGGACACAGATGAAGTGGGTGAAAAGGACATAGTAAAATATGACAGACAAACAAATGATCTTTGCTCATAAAAAATCTTGAAAGGTTATATAAGGATGTAGGAATTAATGGATGACAAATGTGACAACCTCTGTGGTAAGTAACAAGATATATTACATTAAACTATCCAAATTATGTAAATTGCTTTGACTTTATATCTTTCAGAAACCATAAATCAAAGCTTAATTGAATATAAATGAAAAACATTAAATGATGTCATATTCTAAAGTAATATTTTCAAAATATAAGACTGTAAGAATTGCTTTTGTTTTCCAATTCCAGATAGCTTTAAAATGAGTCAATGTAATATATGTGCTTCATTCAATCCAAATCAGAATTCATCAAGTCTGTATGATAAATGTGTTGCTCCACATAAAAAAGGAAAATAATAAAAATAAATTAAGTCATTGCACATAAGAATTTTAGGTAATTTCTTTTAATTTCTGTGCAATATCAATTTTCTAGGGGCACAGAAGTCTTTCAACCTAATTCTCAAGCCCCTCAATGACCTATACCTTTTTTGATCTATGAACTGTAAGAAAATAACAGTATAAAAAAGAATTTTTTTCCCTGATGACTTAACAACTTTCCCCATGAATTTTCATGTGGTAGAGAAAAATTTATTTTAGAAATATAATTAAACTAAAAACTAATTTAAAAAAGATCGTGTACTCACATGTAATGTGAAATCACATTTATCACATTATTTATCACACTTTTTTTTTCAAAAATACTTTTTGGTATTCTAGTTGGGTTTTTTTTTTGGTATTCTGTTTTTAATAATTTTCAATGCAATTTTTATTTTCAAATTAAATGTATAATTATTTTAAACAAGAAAACAGAAATATCCATGTTACCTCATTTCTGGTATTTTGAATTCAACCATTTTCCTCTACCAACAGCCACATGCTCATGCAGTGTTGATTCTTGCATTCAGTGACTATTGGCCATGTGAAAATCATTTTGATGGGTATATTTAAAAAAGGCAAGCCAATAAAAGATATGGTCTCTCTTTTTGTAAATTAACTTGTTGAAAAACAAAACAAAGATTGTTACAAAAATGCAACCCAAATGTTGGCCAATTTGGTGATTTATTTTGTAAGCCATACTCATTTCATTCTTTAATATTTAAATATTAAATATCAAATTTCCTTATTACATGTGATGGGAAACTCTGTATCTCAGCTTCATCAGTCATCAGTCATCAAGAGGTTTAATTTCCTTTTTATGTTCAATGTTCTGAGACCATTGACTCTTTGTATTCCTGCAGAAAAGCTATACTGAATATGTCACTGCCTTCTTCACTCTTCAAAATAACATGATTTAAGAAATTTTGAGTTAGTGAGAGTGGAGTTCTCTGTCAGCATATAGCTCAACTTTCTTGTAGAATATGCTGGCTTGGGGTGTGCATTATTCTGCATAAAAGTCAGCCTGTATGGAATTCTGGTTCTACTAGATCCCAAGTCTGTGAACATGGGTGATTTTCTTTATCTGTGTCTCAGTTGACTTATCTGAAGATTGTGAGAATTCTAAGTTAATGTTTGCAAGTTTTATTGCCGGACTACTTTCTCCTTTGTTTGCTGGCACATTGCTCCAGCCCCCACACCTGCAGTTTTATGGATATCTGAGATTCTTAAAAGTTTATGCCATTTTATCATATAGAGAAATTTTTCCTTCTTTTTCTTTTTAAAAAATATTTATTTATTTACTTACTTACTTACTTAAGAGAGAGAGAGAGAGTGCGTGTACGTGAGTGGGGGGAGGGGAGAGAGGGAAGCAAACTCCCTGCTAAGCAGGAAGCCCATGTGGCTCAATCCCAGGACTCTGGGATCATGACCAGAACGAAAGACAGACGGTTGCTTAACCGACTGAGTTTACCCAGGTGCCTGAAGAAAATTTTTCTTCTTGATTTTTCTCCATTGCCCATTTTGGCCATGATTTCAAGGTTGTTTTTACATCACTTAGGCGTATCAAGATATTGCCCTGAAACAGAGTTTGGCAAACTTTTTCAGTAAAAGGCCAAATGATTAGTATTTTAGGCTTTACAGGACTTAAGGTATATATTGCAACTACTCAGTTCTCCTCTTATAGCTCAGAACTACCACCATAGAGAACAGAAACACAGTGGGCACACTGTGTTCCAATAAAATTTTGCAAAAAAAGGTAGATTTTGCCCATGAGCTATAGTTTGGCTATCCCTGTAATGAAACGTGAGTGTGTCAAGCAGTACACATACACCTAAACTATAGTTTGCTGACCCTAGCATTGCAAAAAGGCAGGTTGATGTTTTAAGATAATTTTAAGAAATATTTTACAAATGCAATTTTGTGTTATATACCTGCCATATGCAGTAAAACAATAATAGAACAAACAACTGAGGATCCACCATCTGAATTATCCAGTAGAGTATGATCAGTACAATTAAATTTCCCTCTGTCACCCTTTTAATTATGTGGCTTCCTTTTTCAGGTTCCTCCACCACCTCTCTCACTCCTCTCTGAAAAGAATTACTAATTATATACATTATTTTCTTGGTTTTCCTTATCAGCTGGTCCTTCTTATTTATGATATTTATGTTGCATAAAATTAAGGTGAACAATCAATTAGCAATTACAGAACCATTGCTCTTAGGCAAAATTGGGGACACACACACATCTCACATAGATAATTGTCTTTAACCATAAAAACAACTCACCTAGGTCAATTTGATTTTATTTTAAGCAAAAGGAAACAAGGTTCAGAAATGTTATGTGGCTTGCTTGAGGCTGCCCCCTAACAAATGTGAGGGTTGGGGTTCAGTCCCTGTCCAACTGGCTGCAAAGTCAGACTTTCTTGCTCTACAAAGCACTGTCATCTTCACCTTCTGGCCGTCTCCGTGAGAACTGAAACAAGAAGACACAGTTTCGCCTTGTTAAACCTCAACTGGGAACACTTATGCCCCAGTGACTCAGATTTTTCACTTTTCTGAGCATGTCTGCGAATGATCATGAAAATGTCCTGACTACTGATGTTGTGATCACAAATACATTGTAGCAGGTAGGAAAATTACAAGTACAGAATAAGTGTTAACCAGAATTTCTGTTAAATAAATATGTATATATTTTAGTTTTATATACTTCTGATTTTTATTTAATTGGTACCATACCAAATGCTTGTTTGCTCATTCATTCATTCATTCATTTATTACAATGTTACTGTCAGGCCACATGTATTTCTGAGAGTGTTCCATTTGATTTGATTGCCTGTGGCTCATTCATTTCTTTTTTTGTAGTTAATTCTGATTTATCGCTATATAATTTCTTTGCCCATTCCTCTACTTGGGGGACATTTTGGCTATTATAAGTTTCTTCCTATTACAAACAATCCTGGTGCGAATATTCTTGTCGTGACTGTTGGTTAAACAAAAAAGTTTCCATGGGCTATACTATCTTTATGTTTATTTTTACTTGATCACAGTTTCTATCTCTTTAATCACTTTATGGGAGGATAACATTAGTAGCTTTTCTAATCTTAATCCAAGCTAGTTTATATATAAGGGATAAACTAAATTAGTTATCTCTTAGATTTTAAAACCTAGTGATTATATTTACCTTTTCTTTTTTTAAGCTGATTTTTAAAAAGATTATTTATTTGAGAATGAGTGAGAGAGCACAAGCAAGGGGAGTGGCAGAGGGACAGGGAGAAGCAGACTCTGAGATCTTGACCTGAGTCAAAAGGAGACTCTTAACTGACTGAGCCACCTAGGCACCCCTGATTAAGTTTTTCAACGTATTGTTTAAGTGCTTTGTATTCATGATCCTAAGTGTGAATTGTCATATAACTTTTTTATTACCTTTTTTTAATCTGGTGTTAATAAAATGCCTCTTAAAATTAGATGATGTTTTTAGATTTTCTAGTCTTTTAAAATTTGTGCATCTGTTCTTTAGAAATATGGTAAAATATTTCTGTAAAACATATATTCTGATATTTTATATTTTATTGTTATTTTAAAATGATAAATTTATTCACTAAATTTCCCCTTAAAATAACTTGGGATGTATAATCTCTATTTCTAATTTTTGTTGATTCTTTTTGAAATTTTACCATAATCTATTTAATTCCAAGAAGTAAGACAATTGCTTTCTAGAACAACAAAAATATACTGGAATCTTTGCTGGTCATAATTCCCATTATAAGCTTATACATTATCATGATCCAACAATTAGATGTTACTACTATTTTCTTAACATATATGCTTAGAATTTTATGCACCTTTTTAAAATTTGTATTTGTCTGCCAGTTTTTCTTACCTCCCTGTTTTAGATACCCTTCAATTTTTTGTGTTTGAAAATCATCATATATGTTTGTGGATGTATATATATGTGCCAGTGAAATCTGTATTTTAGGGAGAGTCTACTCATGGTAAATTTTGTTAGGTTTTATTTATCTTATCCTTATTCTTTTAAATAATCCTGTTTGGGATATGTTAAAATTTTTCTTGATTACCTATTTTCAAACATTTTTTTTTCTCTCTTATATACTACAATGATGCATCAGAGCTATTCCCTAAAGAAATTTAGGGAAAACTTCATGATTAAGCTTGTATTCCAAGTTAGCCTCTAGAACATGACTTTTTCCTAAAGACATCTTGGATTAATAATAAATTAAAGCCTTGTGCTTTAAAGGACATGTGGCTATTTGCATAAAGATTAATAAGCACTACTGAAGAGAAAAAGGTGGTTGTGTTAAAATAGTTTTTCACCTTTATACGTACACTTGATTCCCTTTATTTATTTATTTATTTATTTATTTAAAGAGAGTGTGCTTGTGAGCTTGTGAGCAGAGGGGAAGAAGCAGTGGGAGAGAGAGAAAATCCCAAACAGGCTTAGGAGAGAGCCTAACTCAGCCTGAATCTCATGACTCTAAAATCACGACCTGAGCTGAAGTCAAGCGTCAGATGCTCACCTGACTGAGCCACCCATGTGCCACCTCTACATACATTTGACTCTTAACTCTTACCTATCTCTCTTGCTTTTCACATATTGAAATTCAGAAAATAATTAATATTGTGCTTGTTTTTCATACTTACACTGGCTGAATGTCCTAGGCAATGGTGCCATAAAAGAGTTCAGTGTTGGTCTCTCCTGTTGGCATATTGACCAGCAGGAGCCGTAGCCAGGAGGTCCTTGCTCAGACCATGTAATACCTCTATCCCTGCTACCATGGCCATTTTGCCTGTGAACTCACTTGGCAAGGTGGGTTGGAAAAGATACTGACTGATATCCACAGAACAGGTCATTCTATCCACTTGGTAATTGAAATCCCTCTCTTCTGAAGTCACTCTTGGGAGCATTTGGATGGGATACAATATCTTCATGTTTTCTGCCCATTCTGGGAGATCTAGCTATATGTCTTCCCCAAATTTGGTTGTCACCAGTTTTGTAGTCATGTTCCATCCAAGTCCCTGACGATCCAGCCAAACCTTTGTCTGCAGTACATGGATTGGCATATAATTATACATGTGGCCATTTCTCTTTCCAAACAAAGTGAACAACCAGGTGCACTTCTTGAACTTCTGCCCATTGGGAGACTTTTCCTTCACCAGTGCCCTTCATGAATGTCCCAGAAAAGGTCTGTAGCACTGAGGCTGTCCACTTTCTGGTGGTGTATCTCGATTATGGAGAACCATTTGTAATAGGCCTGAGTCTTTTCTTCTGTCAGTCAGTCATAGGGAACTCCACATGGTGCCATACGTGCCAGCTCGAAGTGAGAGCAATGCAGTGAAGTAGAGATCATGGGCATTTGGGTCTCTTCTTCACCTAATTTACTTATGCCTTCAGGTTCTTCTAGGGCCCAATTATATGCATACCACTTCTGTTTGGTGACAGAGTGTTGCTGTTCATTCCCAAATTTTTGGCTTGTTGGGTCAGTTAACACTGGTTCATGATGGACTTCTCAGGTCACAAGATAAGTGGTTAAGTGTTTAGTCTCTACTAAGGCCCAGTAGTAGGCCAAGAGCTGATTCTCAAAAGGAGAATAACTATTTGTGGAGGATGGCAGAGCTTTGCTCTGAAATGCTAATTACCTGCAGAGTGATTTACCTCTAGGAGCCTGCCCTAGGCTACAGGTAGTATGCCTACCTGCCAGTGAACTTTAAGCACCATTGTATCTGCTAGATCTTATGGCCCAAGTGACAGAGCAGGTTGTACTTCAGGCTGAACATATTTCAGAGCCTTCTCTTCTAGATCCCACTCACAATTGGTAGTTTTCCAAGTCCCTCAATAAATGGAGCAGAGAAATATAACCAAATGAGGAACAGGTTTTCTCTAAATTCCAAAGAAGACCACTATGGATTGAACTTGTTTTTTGGTTGTTTAAGGAGATGCTAGATGCAAGGACTTCTCCTTTAACTTATAAGGTATATTACAACATGCCCCATATTAACAGACCCCTAAAACTTTCACTGAGGTAGAAACCTCTAAACTTTTATCACATTTAATTTCCATCCTATGTCATGTACATTACATTTCTTACCAATAACTCTAAAGTAGTTTCTACTTCCTGCTCACTAGTTCTAATCAGCCTATTATCATCAAGTAATGGAACTTTGTGACGTCTTGTGGAAGGGAAAGGCAATCAGGATCCCTGAAAAATACATTATGACATACAGCTGGAGTCTTATTATACTCTTGAAGTAAAACAGTACTTCTGTTCTTGACATTTGACAGTATCATATACAAAATCACATTGCTTCTTGCTTCTTACAAGTTGTTGGAGTATCCAAAGGTGATATTTTATATTGCTATTTTATATTGCTATATTGCTCCATTGCTAGATCATGCCGCAGATAAATTAGTGTTCTTTACTACTAGACATAGTCATTAGCATGTAGATTGGAGAGCCAATTCCTGAAAACCCAAAACCAATTCAGAAAATCATTTTTAAAATTGTTTTTCCAGAACTATTCTCACTACCAAGAATCTGTATTAGTCAGGCATCTCCAGAGAAATAGAATCAACATGTATGTGTGTGTATGTTGGGGGGGTGTTTGTGTACACACACATGATAGATAGACACACATAAATAAGGGATTGGCACATGAGATTATGGATGAAGAAGACCTAATGTCTGCTTTTGGCAAGCTTCAAACCTAGGAAAGCCAATGTTATAGTTCTATTCTGAGTCCAAAGTCCTCTGAGTCATGTGAACCAATGGTATAAGTTGCAGTTTGAAAGTCTGTAGGCTAGATTTTGCAGCTGATTTTCCAGTTTAAATCCAAAGGCTGGAAAAGACTCCTGTCCCCAGCCAAGCAGTAAGGCAGAAGGAGGTCCTCTTACTCAACAGTTTTGTCCTATTCAGGTGTTTATTTGATTGGATGAAGGTCTCCCACACTTGGGAGGGCATTAGGCTTTACTCTACCTATCAATTCAAATGTTAATCTCATCTAGAAACACCCTTAATAGACACACTTAGAGTAATCTTTGACCAGCAGTTTGGGTACCTCAGGAACCATCAGAGGCCTTTCCCAGGCTTTTGAACTAAGGATATGATTTAATGGTCTGAAACAAAACAAAACAAACAAACAAACAAACCAAACAAAAAAAAAACCTAGTGATGTGTTGAAGCTGGCTGAAATTCAAGGGTAGAAGGAGGAAGATCTGTTACAAGTAAAAATTCCAGGGATGGCAGCTGTGGAGCTCCTGAGAAGTAATAAGAATCTTCATAGATTTTTGAATGCAGAGCCAACAGAAGTAGGTATGGGTTGAAAATACACCAAAGGAGATAAGCACAATGCCAAGGTTTTTATTTAAAAAAATGGAAGAGTGGAGTTGACATGATATGATTTGCTGTAGTAACTAGGTAAGCACATTTGGGAGAGACGAGAATAAGATTTGCAGTTGACACCTTAATATGAGATGTCTATTAACATTCAAGCTATTATTCATTTATTGAGGCATTTGTTAATAATGAATTAAATTTTGACTCTTCCAGGAAATTTGACAATTTTTACAGACACTCAAAAAAAAAAAAAAAAAAAGAAAAGAAAAAAGAAAGATGTAAAATTGAAACTATACTTTTGTAGCTGAAACTTATGGTATATCTTCAGAGGGGCTCTACTTGGGCATTTACAAATCATGGTACATTTTTGAAAACACAGTTTCACTTTACATAGCCTGGATTTACGGCCATTCTTATGTGAACACACAGCTATGTGCTGAAAAGTAGGAAGATAAGAACATAGACCAGATGACTTTCACTAGTATGCCAGTCTCTCTATGACTTTGTCCCCAACTCTCCCTTTTTATCTTCATTATTCATTGCCCTCAAGCATTTTTCTCCAATATTTTACTTATTTCTGCTTGTTAAAGTCTTTTTCCTACCCCATATCTTTGCTCATGCTTATCTTTTGGTCCGAGAAGATCTGGTCTCCCATTTTCCAGTTTTAAAATCATTTACCCGAAAACCTTAAAACAGCTACTCTCTCCTCCATAAAATTTTTCTAATGTCAAAATAAGTTATTTTTCCCCTATGCTTCCATCACAGTTTTAGAGATCAATAAATATTTAAAGACATTGCCATGTATTATAGTTTGCTATTATCTGCCTGCTTCTCTATTTTTCCCCTTCGTAAGACTGCATTCAAACTGTGAAAATATGAACAATGTTACTATGAACATCACTTATTTTTTATCCCCCAACACCTTGCAAGTAGTAGGTCCTTAACATTATATGGTTATTTTATTCAATTGAACAAGTAGATTATTTCAAGAGCAGTGAATAAAGCAAAGAACAATGCAGGCTTTCAAAAGTCATTGTTATTTTAGACAATACTTTAACATACTTTAAAAATCACCTTAACCTGCCCCCCATAAATGCTTGGTACTATGGAAACAACTGTGAAATCCATGTTAAATAACAGTAATAATCTGCATGCTTATTTTCAACATCATGTGTTTATATCTTGATATCAGAGATTGGCACATTATTATTACATAGTAACAAGAATAACAACAAAAGCACACAGATAAAGTAGCAACCAAACATTTATGGAGTGTAATAATTAAATCGTGCATTTACATGTATAATGCTTGCTTACCAATGTTTACATTTTTATGTATAAACATTATTTAAAATCAATAAAATTTTGTATTATGAAGAA
Source organism: Taxidea taxus jeffersonii (assembly GCA_003697995.1). Classification (NCBI taxonomy): domain Eukaryota; kingdom Metazoa; phylum Chordata; class Mammalia; order Carnivora; family Mustelidae; genus Taxidea; species Taxidea taxus. Next base: position 34,887 of record ML112083.1, read on the forward strand.
GGAACAATTTATATGATTAAGATACGAAGAGACAAAGAACTGCTTTTTAACAGCTTCTAATTTGCTCCATTATTCCTATGTAAATAATCAACACCATATTTACAATTGCCTGTGATTTCCACAGATTTATGGTCTGACCAATACAGAGAATAATTGGATGTTTATCTCATTCTGTGCATGTGCATTGTTACTATTTATATAACTACAGGAATTCATCATTAAGGACTAAATGAATTACTCAAATAGCCATTATAATTAAGTATGTATAAAGGAGAAAAAATTTTAATAATTGAATTATTTTCAAAAAGTTGAAATAGCGTGATTTTATGATTTCTTAGCCATAATAAAGAAAATACAGTAGTAGGTTGTATACTAAGATAATTAATTTGAAAACCTAAACTAGGCAATCTTCAGCCAAGTATAAAAAAGGTGAAAAAATGGTGCTAACCACCCAAAATTAATGTCATAAAGTCCATGTAGTAAAACTGATGCACTTTAAACACATTTTTTTCAATCCACTCAGTCCTCAGTCAGAACTAACCTTTCTTATTAAAATGTTAATCTGGCATGGTTAAATTATTTTTGATCTACGGTTGGAAGAGTAAGTTGAAAGTAGAGAAAAGCTATGAAAGAAAAAATTCTGACAATTATGAAAGGAAAGTCAAGACCATAACACAGAATCCAGAGCCTTCTCAGACACTTCCAATATCTTTTATATAAAAAACAGAATCTGAGGATGTAAACTTTGAACACCTATGTATGGCATCATATTTAATACTGTCAATAATTAGAAGTGAGAAAACTGAGATTTACAAAGCTTAATATGATAGTTTCTATTAGTTTGTATTATTTAGTATGTGACCACACTGGACTAATACTCTCTTAAAAGCACAAGGGTTATTACCTTGAAAACACACAGAGGATCATTTTGAGATCCCAAAATATTGGGCTGGATTCCTAATGACTTTGACCAGCCATACTTCTAGATAGAGCAGAGACTCTGAAGCAGACTCTTAACTCCTTTATGAAAACAAGATAACTATAACTATATGCCTGGTTTGCAATAACCTGGATTTTCAAAGCTGTGACTAAATCCTGTATTCATGAAGGAAAATGTAATTAATTTTCCAATGAATAAGCTGAATAGGCAGATACATGTTCCTTCACAGATAAAGAACATGTTATTTGTTGAAATGTGACAACATGGATTACAACTGGATCTTTAAGTGAGCCAAAGAGCTGCTGCTGATAGTACTGTTTATCTTCGAAGAAACCATAATCTGTGAAAATAAAGACAGTACAAAATATGAGAGAATAGCTATAATTCTACAGTCATCCTAAGTGAGAAAAAAACTTGGTAGCATTATCACTTAATATTCTTTATTAGAAAAGTTTTCAGGGGACACGTGGGTGGCTCAGTCTCTTAAGCCGCTGCCTTTGGCTCTGGTCATGATCCCAGGGTCATGGGATCAAATCCTGCTTCTGGCTCCTTGCTCGGCAGGGAGCCTACTTCTCTCTGCTTCTGTCTGCCACTCTGCCTGCTTGTGTGCACTATCTCTCTCTGATAAATAAATAAATACATAAAATATTTTAAAAAAGAGAAAAGTTTTCAGAAAGAAATGATAATAAACACAAAAAACGTCATGGAATGAACAGATTTATGATTTATGAATAAACATAGCAGTTAATGTCATTAAACCTGCATCAAAACAAAGAAACACTTCATTGAAACTTATATTCATGGTTGCTATCAGCCAAGGTCGATTGCCTGCTTCTCTCTCTCCCTCTCATTCTTTCTCCTCTAATTTATCCATCCATCCATCCATCCTTCCATCCAAGTTTTAATTATTTTTTTAATCAATCCATATGCTCAATTTCTCTAACATTTATTGTGCTTTTTTAGCACTTGTTTGCCCTTGATTGTATCCCTGCATCTTCCTCTGCAATTTTTTCTACTCTGCTATGTACTATGGGGTAGCTGCTGCTATATTTTCTAAGGATTCTAGTCAGTTGACTTCTTCCTAGGGATAATCCATGGAAAACATTGTTGGGAGACTGTCACTTGGGGTAGAGAAGAAGGGGAAGAATTTAGCCTCCTCTCTATCTTGTATTACATGGTAGTGGTTCTGTCTCCTCTGTGGCTGCAAATGTTCCCAGATAGAACATGTATTCTACCTCCCTGTCTTCATGGGCTTTTGTTCCTCCAAAAAACCCTCCTTCCTTTGTCCCTTTAGCCTGGAGATCACAGTAGTTACTTGATATTACTAGTCTCTGGACTGATCCGTTCTCCCAATTTTGCATTCTTAGCTTTTCTTTCACTTGAATAACCAATCCTCTGCATTATTCTGTATATTCAGATGGTTTATACCATCTGGTTAGACCTCATTAACACAGCAAACCTCTTCATTCTAAAATGGTGTTTTGGATACAGTGTGAAAAAAATAAGTAATATTTGAAGTTGTTATCCATTTTCTCTATGGAATAAAGGGACTTCTGGTTCTGCGAGTTGGTTTCTTCCAGTCCTCTGCAATTTTTTTATTGCTAGATACATTTTTAAGATGATAAAAATTAGACTAGTTGTGAGATCATTTTCATGGAAAGAAGTGTCACTGTGTATCCACTATGTGTGCATGAATTTTTTTTAAATGGATTTTAAAAAATATTTCTATGTGCTACATTTATGTTAACAATGTAATATAAGTAAATAAGAGTTGTTTAAAAAGTATGCTTGTGAGGCACCTGGGTGGCTCAGTGGGTTAAGACTCTGCTTCAGGTCGTGATCTCAGGGTCCTGGAATGGAGCCCTGCATCAGGCTCTCTGCTAGGCAGGGAGTCTGCTTCCCTTCCTCTCTTTCTGCCTGACTCTCTGACTACTTGTGATCTCTGTCTGTCAAATAAAAAAATAAAATCTTAAAAATCTTTAAAAAAAGCATGTTTGTGGTGCTGTGTATTTTTGAACATATGTATCACATGGGGTATTCTAGAGGAAACAAGAGTTGTTCCTTATAATGGCAGTAGTGACGGTTTATTGCAAAAAGCTTTTTTTTTTTTTTTTTTGTTCTCTTACATCTGTTTTATTTTCCTTCACTTGGCTTCCTATTTATTCCTATTTATTTTTTTTCTCAGTTTTGTTTTCTAACGGAAGTGATTTTTTTTTTAGAAGTTCTGGAACTGGAATTATGTTTAATTCTGAAAATATATTTAACAATATTAGTAGGTGACATTTATTTTCTGCTGATTATATGACAGGTGCTGGTACACATGCTTCATAAATAATACCTTATTGAATCCCTACCAGAATTCTGTGAGTTCAGCAACATTGTTGTCCTCATTTCATAGCAGAAAGAACAGGTGTAGAGGTCAAATTGAAACTCTGCCTTCTGACTTAAGGTACTAAATTTTTAACTGTTATGGTAAGGAGAAAATACAGGATTTACTGAATATTATGAAAATATAAATGAAAGTAAGTTTGTAAGTTTTTAAATTTCAGATAAGAATGGTACAATTTGGGAATGATAGACTTTGCCATTAACATGGCTAGTTGCAAATAGAAGTAAATAGCTTCTTAGCTCCCATGTTGAATTGTAGATAGAAATTTCATAGTTGAAATATATTTAGAATTTTCCAGAAGCAAACTTCTACACAAATAGGTGGAAACTGAATTCACAAAATTAAAATGAGCTGAACAATTATAGTCAATTATTTTCTGAGTGATTTAGCCACAGAAACAACAAAAAGAATACACTTATTTGACTTACGTGTTTAAGAAGTAGAAAAGAGACCACAAAAATAATGTTATTGTATATTACTTCTTTTGTATTCTAAATATTGATCAAGGTTTTATATACAAAATTCAGTCACTTCCTTTCTCTTGTTTTAAAAATGTGTTTAGTCCTATGATTTTTTTCTATATACCTTTTATTGATAAAAATTAAACTCATTAGAAAATTATTATTGGCTCGAAGAAGATGACAAAGGTACATAAATCCTTGTTATCTTTTGGGGGTTGTATTTCATGCTGAGTTAATGGTCTAACAATTCACAATGATATTTTCATAATCAAGTGGTTAAATGTCTGATTATTTAAGATAGAGTTTGTGCTCCGTGAAAAATCTATGAATTCATTATTGAAGTTAAAAAGTAGGATTTTATTACATTTTTGCCCAAGTTTCCCTTTTCATATCTGTCTTTGGTCACTTCTCTTTACTTAGGGTTTATTTTTTCACATAAGAGATATATTCCCTTCCTATTATTCATTTGTGTCCAAACTTTTTGGGTGAAAGGATCAATTCAATGTCTAATTACAACCTCAGTTCTTATGAAAAATCTGAGGTTCTTTTTTATGACTGAGTTCAATGGGCACTCATCCTCTTCTGTCATTGTCATTGTCAAATACATGTTATTTCCACTTACCTAGAGATCATTTAACCAACAGTCAACAATGAGGAAAGCATCAAAAAAAAAAAAAAAAAAAAAGCCGCCAAAGTTTTCGTTAGGTTATCTACCATATCAGGAATCTAGGAGCCACAGACGGTTCCATATTATTCATTCAAACACTATCCCAATGGTGAATTTTGGCATTCTCCCAAAATACTTGCTTAAGTATTTGCCATTTACATTCTAGTTCATCTTATGAGTATTTCTTCTCTATTTTTCCTAAAACTTGCCTTGGAACTTGTTATTATGGGTTGAATTGATTCCCCAAAGAGATAAGTTTAAGTCTTAAACTCTCTATCTGTGAATGTGACTTTATTTGGAAATAAGATCTTTGAAAACATAATCAAGTTGAGACCATCAGGGTGGGTCCTAATCCAGTATAGCGAGTGTCCTTATAAAAGAGCTATATTTGGAAATAAATATACACAGAGAGTTAGAATGTCATGTTAGAATGTCACACACAGAAGGAGATGGCCATGTGAAGACAGATGCATAGATTGGGATTATAGTGACACAAGATAAGGAACAATTGAAGGTACAAAATTTGGAGGAGGCAAGGAATGATCCTTCTCTACAGGTTTCAGAGCCAGCATTGCCCAGATAACTACTTGATTTTGGAATTCTAACCTCTAGTATTCATTCAAAAAATTTCTTTTTTAAGTCACTCCATTTTTAGTACTTTTTTATGGCAGCCTTGAGAAACTAACCAACCCTTGACTTCAATCATACAATGAACACAATTTTATTAATACACCCTCTATTGAGGTTGACAACTGTCTTAGTCAGTTTTGCTACAATAACAAAAATACCATAGACTGGGTGGTTTAAACATTTGTTTCTCACAATTCTGGAGCTGGGGGGAGTCCAAGGTCAATGCACTGGCATATCTGATGTCTGATGAGAGCTCTTTCCATAGTTTTCAGACAGCTGTCTTTTGCTTCTATCCTCCCATTGAAGAAAACAGAAAAATAGGAACAAACTCTTGTATCTCTTCTGAGAAGGACAATAATACTATTAATGAGGACTTCATTCTTACTATCTAATTACTTCCTATAGTTCCACCTCTACTGATATCACATTGAAGGCAAAGATTTCAACATACGAATTTTGGAGGGACATTAACATGCAGTCCCATGATCAAATTTTTAGCTTATTCAGTGGACTTATCTCTGCCATTAGAGCTACACTAGTAACAGTGCACACTAGTCCAAAAACTAGCATAGTCATCATAAATATGGATACAAAAAGTTCATCTCCTAAAGCTCATGAATTTCATTCTCAGATTAACCTTTATGTCCTTATCATTACTCCACTCTATTTCTATATCCAACTCTAAGAAAATTGGTTCTTCTGATTCCCCTGCTCCATAGATGATTAGAAACAGCAAATTGAGTGGGAAGGAATGGATTCAAGAAATATAGTCAGAATAGGAATTATTACAGAACCATGAAGTGGTAATGTAAAATCTGCCTTAGAATGTAAACTCTGTTACTAATAATTTTCTGGAGATTAGGAATTCAAATTAATTTTCCAAGATTCATTTTCCTCATTTGTTAAATGGAAAACTGTAACACCATTATTATTATAATTAATGATGCAACATTTGACAAGTACCCAGAATAGACATATAGTAGGAATTACTGTCAATTCAGTTTTTCTTCATTTTATTTCAAAGGGGATACAAGTCTAGCAATACTGACTATAAGGAAAAAGCCTGCTCATGTATTTTCATTTAGTGCTAAAATTGCTAAGCATGGAGTTGAACTTGGATCTTCAATAAAATGATTAAATTATAATTAATAATTAGCAAGAATGCATGCAATCCATTTTGGAGCTTGTATCAGATTTCTAATGCTGCTGTAACAGCATTAGAAAATATGGCTTAGAAGAACACACATTTATTTATTACTTTAACATTTGGTAGGTAGGAAATCTGTCACAGTTTTCTCCAGACTAAGATCAAAATGTCAGTGGATCTGTGTTCATTTTTGGAAGTTCTAGGGTAGAATTTATCCTGTCTTTTCCAACTTCTTAGAGGCAGCCTGAATGTCTTGGCTCATGGACCCTTCCATCTTCAAATGAATAAGCTTGTAATTCCCTGACTTCCCACACTCATGTCTTTCTCTGACTGCACTCAGGAATGATTCTCTACTTTTAAGAAATCATGTGATTTGACTGGTTCCAATGGTGTAATCTAGGATAATCTCATCTCAATATTCTTAAGTTTAATAACAGTTTGAAAGACCTTTTGGTCATTTAAAATAACAGATTCACTGTTTCATGGATTAGGATGTGGACATTTTTAGAATGGTGAAGTGGGAGTTGGGAACATTTTTCTGCATATCACAAAATTCTTTAATCCCTATGTGAGTTTCTAATGGTAATGAATATTTCCTTGAATATTCATCATATGTAATGGCTATTTTAAGGAAATTTTGGCTAAATAATGTTTAATATTGTTTGTGAAATCTACTTGATACTTGATAATTAGTAGAATCTCTGACATTCATTAATATTCATGAGGTTGCACTAGACTACCACATACCTAACTATTCCTGTTAGTGAAGGTCTCTTAAATATTATACTAATGTATTAAATGTTAATTCCCTCTATAATTTAGACTACTTACTAGTTGGAGTATCTACTGCTTTTCTAATATTTTCCAGAGTTGTTCAATTTATTTACTTCTTGTGCTAATTCTAAGTTCTTACTCCCTAATTGAAAATCTGTGAAATGTATTACCACAAATGTCAAAGCCTCAAAATAAAAAGTAAAAATGATGAATAAAAATAAAGTTGTCTAAGTCAACATATAATATTTTCCAATTGTATTGTATTATTTCTTACATGAGAATAGCATTGTTAGTTCTCCTATAATCACAGAGTTCTAAATAGATTAACCAAAAAGCAAATCCAATAAGGATTTACACAATGCCTATAAATTTTATGTATTTGAACTCTAAGAGCTTACAAACAAAACCAGGAAGAGTAGTATCTAGGTGTAGCTAGTACAGTTCTTTTGAATAAAGACAATTAGTGAATGTTAAGAGCTAGACATAACTGAGTTCTAGAACTGTTAGTTAGATTATTTCAACATATTTATAAAGTTGGATGCTAAACTAAATTGAATTTCACTTTGGACATACTAAAAGATTTAAGGAATGAAATTATACATATAGAATAGCCTGACAGCAAAGTATAGGTATGAACTCATTTACAATTTAGACAACAAATATTTATTTGGTGCCAGGCATTTTACTAATTACTATAGAGTGGGGGATAAAGAAAGATCTTTCAAAGTCCTTCAGAGTTTAAAAGTGAAATAAAGCAAATTCATCATTTAAATATGCTTTTATCTTCTTCAGAGTCCTTCTACCATTTTACTGATGCCCCCATCATTCCCTTTCCCTAATCAACTTTACAGTTTTTAAGCAATAACTCATTCAACTTGAGAGTTAATTCCAGCTTGTATTATCAAATGCATTCTTGTATAATTCCACTGAAATCAGAAAATCTGGGAATTTAAATAAACTTCAAAAGTTTAGTGAAGAATTTAAAAAAAAAAATGTGTGATTCCAGCAACATGGGAGATACTTGGGGTAAAGAGATCTATAATAAGCACATTCAAAAAGTCCCATTTTGGGCTCCTGGGTGGCTCAGTCTGTTAAGTTTCTGCCTTTGGCTCAGGTCATGATCCCAGAGTCCTAGCATCCAGTCCCACATTGGGCTCCCTGCTCAGTGGGGAGCCTGATCTTCCTCTGCCCCTTCCCTCCACTCATGTACTTGCTCCCTCTCTCTCTTGCAAAAATAAATAAATAAAATATTTTTTAAACATACCATTTTAAGTATAGTCACTAATCAATTTTAGAACTGACAGATTTAGATCTTGTTTATTAAAATATGCAATAAATTTACTATGATAAAATGAGAATTATGATTAAAGAAAATAAATATGCAATATGTAGCCTAATTTTCATTTTAAAATCCTTGTGTATTCTCTTCTAGATATTATGTTTTATTGAAAAAAGTAAAAGAAGGTAATGAGTTCTCTTGTATGTGCTGACTTCACCAAATTGGGAGAAGCCCCACCATCACCATGACTGACATCAAAGAAATAGCTACAGACAACTCATTTCATAAAAGTAGAGAGTTGAGAGTCATATATTTTATTTCTATTAACTGGTGTTCTCTACTGACTCATTTTGTGAATTAAAAACAAATCACTCATTGATAATGCATATTTACATGCCACCTTTTTTTTCTGAGAGGCTAAAAGATTTACTTTCTTTCTACTTCAGTTTTTTTGCAAAGTTTAAAGAAAAAGAATTATGATGTCAACCATTGCCCCACAATGTTATAAATAAAATCTGTTAAAACATTTTGATCACTTCTGATAAAGATTGTTAAGTATAAAATGCCATTATTAACTACATATTGATTACAAAAAGCTCATTATTGAAGAATAACTTTAAAACTTAGATATATTCACTGCTATTTTGAACAGAAAATGTTTATATAGAAAGAAGGCATTCATTTTGGAACTTCAAAACTGAAATGTCAGATAGTTACAGTGCATTTATTTGGGCCATAAATGAAAGAAAGAAAATGTGCATTCCACTTACACTACTCAGTACTTTCTCCTCACCATCTATTCTATTTTTTTTCAATGCATTAAAATTATTCTTTGGGTAAAGTGTCCATTTAAATGATTGCTATGTTTTAAACAATTTTTTAAAAAATGGGATGGAATGGCCATTTCTCATGCTGTCCAGGTGTTCTGGGCTAATTTTGATGGTTTAAGAGACCTCAGCTGCAGGGAGAGAGACCATAGAAAAGAGTACCGCAAATCATAGGAAACCACAAAACCTAAAGTCACTACTTGTATTTTTTTCCTTGTTCTTTTTCTTCAATTAAAGTAGTTTTTACTATATTCAGAATGCAAGGGCATGTATTGTTTTCTTTAATTAACAGATATTTACTGAAATACCCTGTGAAACTTTCCTTTTTGGTCCACCTATAAATCATCAGTTGGCTATAGGACATCTTAAAATATAACATGGCTCATTGAAAGGTCAACTTACATTTTAATTTCTTCTTTGATTTTTTTTTAATTTGTCAGATCCTCTGAGGCATACTAACAAAGAAATAAGTGCTTTTATCCATCATGATTAAAATGGCTACTCCGTTTTTAAGGGATCATTTAGACCAGTCCCCAAACCAATGTTTCAGACTTCAATTTTAGGTCCCATTTTGAAAGACAAAAAAGCAAAATAGCTGTCAAAGATGCAAGTAACTATTTTGTTACTGAGAGAAGCAGTGTCTGAAGAAAACATAGATCTCATTGTAGCTACACTATTGAGCTCATTTACTTATAAATACCAAAGGTCTATTTCTTCTAACAACTGTCACTATTTCTGCTATAGTTGGTAAAGTAACACTTGGCAACTCTGTGATGATACCTGAACAGAAAGCATACCTTTCCAGTCACAAAAACCTAAGGATAATTAAGACCCTCTTCTCTTATTTTGTTTCATTTATAATTTCTATTTCCATCTTTATTTAAATCTTTATTTCCTCCTCTCCTGATTATAGACCAAAGGGGAGATCTTAGTTGGATTGGAGGGAAAAAAGTTCCTTAGGCAATAAACAAACTTCACTCTCTTTTCTTTTAACAGCCCCTTCATTTCTTGATAGGAAGGACGAGTGTGGGGGGTAAGGTAAATATTTCTTAACCAAACACAGTCAGGTGACAGTCCTCTTTCCTGGTTGATCATCCCATTTCTCTTGCTAACACTACCCAGTATTTAGTTTCCTTTCTGGGGTAAGTATCCAAATGCCAGCTCTTTTGTGATGCTTGTGTGGGTGTTTCAGAGGGATCAACAGGTACCCTCTCATTACAAATGTTGCTGACTTTTGAGACTCAGTGCTGCTAAGCTGAATTCCAGTCAGTGTTGATGGCCAATTGTCTTTCCTGTGATCTTTTACTGCCAGATCACCCTGCCTGATGAAGCATTCTGTTATTTAAGGTACTAGTCACATGGCTCAAGCTCAGATAACTACTTCATTCAACCTAATCATGCCAAATAATGAGAGTACAGGCATCTCTGTTTTGCCGCTCTGTCAGTTCCAGGAAGTCTCCTTATTTATATCAGTTTCTAATGGAATAGGGACAAATCAGTAGGTCTTTTGACTAATAGTTATACAACATAGCAGCGAGATATCAATCTTCAGTTGTTGCAGGCCCAACTAATTTTTTTAAGTGATTCCCTTAAAGACTCTACTCTGTTGGCTTTTGAGAGAATAAAGTACTCCTTAGACTACCTATCTCCCCAGGAATAGTATATCCCTAAACAGCTTCCACATGACTCTTCTGAGTCTCTTTTTTAAAAGTTTTTATTTATTTATTTAAGTAATTTCTATACCTGATATGGGGCTCAAATCCACAACCCCAAGATCAAGCAAGAGTCAATGCTCTTCTGACTGAGCCAGCCAGGCAGCCCCTCATTCTCTTTGTGAATAAAAGGGGAACACTGGGATTAAGTATGTTGATTCTACTCAATGGTTTATATGAACATGATCTCCTGGGATAGCAAGCCTTAAGACCATACTGTTCTTAGAATTTAAAATTGACTTTGCAAATATTTATTGAAGACCAACAATGTAGAAAGAACTATTCTGGGTGCTACTAAAACAGCATGAACAATTTTCTTCTTATGCAGTGAAAATGCCTAAGAGGGGGATAAAAAAACTTAAGTAGATAAGGATAAGTGTTTTGAGAGTGGTATGTCTGGAAGGATTTAATGGTGGTGGTGCTGTTTAAATATAGCAATTATTCCCCTCCAGCAACCCTCAGTTTGTTCCCTATAGTTAAGAGTCTCTTCTGGTTTGCCTCCCTCTCTGTTTTTATTTTATTTTATTTTTCCTTGCTGCTGGTTGGGAGGTGGGTGGGGGGATTGGGTAATTGGGTGATGGGCATTAAGGAAGGCACTTGATATTATGAGCACTGGGTTTTATATGCAACTGATGAAACACTAAATTCTACCCCTGAAACTAATAATATGCTACATATTAACTAACTCAAATTTAAATGAAAATAAAATAAAATATAAAACAAAACAATGCAACTACTGAAAGCCATACTGGAAAGAGATTATTTGAGCAGAGGCACAAAGTAGGTGAAGGATCATGGGTGGGGTGGGGGACTGCTGCCCATGGAAGGAGTTCTAGACAGATGAAAAACCATGTGCAAACAGTCTGAAGCAGGAACATGGGAATTTGTTCATGAAGCTTAACATGATATGGGGGTATTTCCAGCTGTTTGTTTTCAACTATTTTCCCAGTCTAAATGCAGGTGCTTGAGATTTAACACCACACTGCTCAACAATATTAAGGTCTTGCCAGTCTTGAACTCTTGTGGACATGACAAAACTATTTGAGCAAGATAGTGTTGTTATTAACATCAAACCACATTCTTTATTATTTTTTTTTACTTTATTTAAGCTTTATTAAAACATATGATGTAACCCCACCACCCTCACCCAACCCCTCTTCCCCCCACCCCCCTCAGTTTGTTTTATGACATTAAGAGTCTCTTTTGGTTTTTCTCCCTCCTGATCCCATCTTCTTTCATTTTTACTTTTCCTACCACCTTAACTCCCACCCCCGTTGCATCTCCACTTCCTCATATCAGGGAGATCATGTGGTAGTTGTCTTTCTCCAGTTGACTTATTTCGCTAAGCATAATACGCTCTAGTTCCATCCATGTCGTCGCAAATGGTAAGATTTCATTTCTTTTGAGGGCTGCATAGTATTCCATCGTATATATATACCACCTCTTCTTTATCCATTCATCTGTTGATGGACATCTAGGTTCTTTCCATAACTTGGCTATTGTGGACATTGCTGCTATAAACATTCGGGTACACGTGCCCCTTTGGATCACTACGTTTGTATCTTTAGGATAGATACCCAGTAGTGCAATTGCTGGGTCATAAGGTAGCTCTATTTTCAATTTTTTAAGGAACCTCCATGCTGTTTTCCAGAGTGGTGGCACCAGCTTGCATTCCCACCAACAGTGTAGGAGGGTTCCCCTTTCTCCACATCCTCGCCAGCATCTGTCATTTCCTGACTTGTTCATTTTAGCCATTCTGACTGGTGTGAGGTGGTTTCTCATTGTGGTTTTGATTTGTATTTCCCTGATGCCCAGTGATATGGAGCACTTTTTCATGTGTCTGTTGGCCATCTGGATGTCTTCTTTGCAGAAATGTCTGTTCATGTCCTCTGCCCATTTCTTGATTGGATTATTTGTTCTTTGGGTGTTGAGTTTGCTAAGCTCTTTGTAGATTTTAGATACTAGCCCTTTATCTGATATGTCATTTGCAAATATCTTTTCCCACTCTGTCAGTTGTCTTTTGGTTTTGTTGACTGTTTCCTTTGCTGTGCAAAAGCTTTTGATCTTGATGGAGTCCCAATAGTTCATTTTTTCCCTTGCTTCCCTTGCCTTTGGCGTTGTTCCTAGGAAGAAGTTGCTGCGGCTGAGGTCGAAGAGGTTGCTGCCTGTGTTCTCCTCAAGGATTTTGATGGATTCCTTTCTCACGTTGAGATCCTTCATCCATTTTGAGTCTATTTTCGTGTGTGGTGTAAGGAAATGATCCAATTTCATTTTTCTGCATGTGGCTGTCCAATTTTCCCAACACCATTTGTTGAAGAGGCTGTCTTTTTTCCATTGGATATTCTTTCCTGCTTTATCGAAGATCAGTTGACCATAGAGTTGAGGGTCAATTTCTGGGCTCTCTATTCTGCTCCATTGATCTATGCGTCCGTTTTTGTGCCAGTACCATACTGTCTTAATGATGACAGCTTTGTAGTAGAGCTTGAAGTCGGGAATTGTGATGCCACCAACTTTGGTTTTCTTTTTCAATATTCCTTTGGCTATTCGAGGTCTTTTCTGGTTCCATATAAATTTTAGGATTATTTGTTCCATTTCTTTGAAAAAATTGGATGGAATTTTGATAGGCATTGCATTAAATGTGTAGATAGCTTTAGGTAGCATAGACATTTTCACAATATTTATTCTTCCAATCCATGAGCATGGAACATTTTTCCATTTCTTTGTGTCTTCCTCAATTTCTTTCATGAGTACTTTATAGTTTTCTGAGTATAGATTCTTTGCCTCTTTGGTTAGGTTTATTCCTAGGTATCTTATGGTTTTGGGTGTAATTGTAAATGGGATTGACTCCTTAATTTCTCTTTCTTCTGTCTTGTTGTTGGTGTAAAGAAATGCAACTGATTTCTGTGCATTGATTTTATATCCTGACACTTTACTGAATTCCTGTACAAGCTCTAGCAGTTTTGGAGTGGAGCCTTTTGGGTTTTCCACATATAGTATCATATCATCTGCAAAGAGCGATAGTTTGACTTCTTCTTTGCCGATTTGGATGCCTTTAATTTCTTTTTGTTGTCTGATTGCTGAGGCTAGGACTTCTAGTACTATGTTGAACAGCAGTGGTGATAGCGGACATCCCTGCCGTGTTCCTGACCTTAACGGAAAAGCTCTCAGTTTTTCTCCATTGAGTATGATACTTGCAGTGGGTTTTTCATAGATGGCTTTGATAATATTGAGGTATGTGCCTTCTATCCCTATACTTTGAAGAGTTTTGATTAGGAAGGGATGTTGCACTTTATCAAATGCTTTTTCAGCATCTATTGAGAGTATCATATGGTTCTTGTTCTTTCTTTTGTTAATGTACTGTATCACATTGATTGATTTGCGGATGTTGAACCAACCCTGCTGCCCTGGAATAAATCCCACTTGGTCGTGGTGAATAATCCTTTTAATGTACTGTTGGATCCTATTGGCTAGTATTTTGGTGAGAATTTTCGCATCTATGTTCATCAAGGATATTGGTCTGTAATTCTCTTTTTTGATGGGATCCTTGTCTGGTTTGGGGATCAAGGTGATGCTGGCCTCATAAAATGAGTTTGGAAGTTTTCCTTCCATTTCTATTTTTTGGAACAGTTTCAGGAGAATAGGAATTAATTCTTCTTTAAATGTTTGGTAGAATTCCCCTGGGAAGCCATCTGGCCCTGGGCTTCTGTTTGTTTGGAGATTTTGGATGACTGTTTCAATCTCCTTACTGGTTATGGGCCTATTCAGGTTTTCTATTTCTTCGTGGTTCAGTTTTGGCAGTTTATATGTCTCTAGGAAAGCATCCATTTCTTCCAGATTGTCGAATTTGTTGGCATAATTGTTGTTCATAATATGTTCTTATGATTGTTTGTATTTCTTTGGTGTTGGTTGTGATCTCTCCTCTTTCATTCATGATTTTATTTATTTGGGTCCTTTCTCTTTTCTTTTGGATAAGTCTGGCCAGGGGTTTATCAATCTTATTAATTCTTTCAAAGAACCAGCTCCTAGTTTCATTGATTTGTTCTATTGTTTTTTTGGTTTCTATTTCATTGATTTCTGCTTTGATCTTTATTATTTCTCTTTTCCTGCTGGGTTTAGGCTTTCTTTGTTGTTCTCTCTCGAGTTCCTTAAGGTGTAGGGTTAGGTTGTGTATTTGAGACCTTTCCTGTTTCTTGAGATAGGCTTGTATCGCTATATATTTTCCTCTCAGGACTGCCTTTGCTGTGTCCCACAGATTTTGGACCGTTGTGTTTTCATTATCATTTGTTTCCATGGTTTTTTTCAATTCTTCTTTAATTTCCTGGTTGACCCATTCATTTTTTAGAAGGATGCTGTTGAGCCTCCAGGTATTTGTGCTCTTTCCACATTTCCTCTTGTGATTGAGTTCTAGCTTCAGAGCATTGTGGTCTGAAAATATGCAGGGAATGATCCCAATCTTTTGATACCTGTTGAGACCTGATTTATGACCCAGGATGTGATCTATTCTGGAGAATGTTCCATGGGCACTAGAGAAGAACGTGTATTCTGTTGCTTTGGGGTAGAATGTTCTGAATATATCTGTGATGTCCATCTCGTCCAGTGTGTCATTTAAGACCTTTATTTCCTTGTTGATCTTTTGCTTGGATGATCTGTCCATTTCAGTGAGGGGTGTATTAAAGTCTCCAACTATTATTGTATTCTTGTCAATGTGTTTCTTTGATTTTGTTATTAATTGGTTTATATAGTCGGCTGCTCCCATGTTAGGGGCATAGATATTTAAAATTGTTAGATCTTCTTGTTGGACAGATCCTTTGAGTATGATGAAGTGTCCTTCCTCATCTCTTATTATAGTCTTTGGCTTAAAATCTAATGGATCTGATATAAGGATTGCCACCCCAGCTTTCTTCTGATGTCCATTAGCATGGTAAATTGTTTTCCACCCCCTCACTTTCAATCTGGAGGTGTCTTCAGGTCTAAGATGAGTTTCTTGTAGGCAGCATATTGATGTGTTTTGTTTTTTTTAATCCATTCTGAAACCCTGTGTCTTTTGATTGGGGCATTTAGCCCATTTACATTCAGGGTAACTATTGAGAGATATGAGTTTAGTGCCATTGTATTGCCTGTATGGTGATTGTTACTGTATAATGTCTCTGTTCCTTTCTGGTAATACTTTTAGGGTCTCTCTTTGCTTAGAGGACCCCTTTCAATATTTCCTGTAGAGCTGGTTTGGTGTTTACAAACTCTTTCAGTTTTTGTTTGTCCTGGAAGCTTTTAATCTCTCCTTCTATTTTCAATGATAACCTAGCTGGATAAAGTATTCTTGGCTGCATGTTTTTCTCATTTAGTGCTCTGAATATATCATGCCAGTTCTTTCTGGCCTGCCAGGTGTCTGTGGATAAGTCTCCTGCCAATCTAATATTTTTACCATTGTACGTTACAGACTTCTTGTCCCGTGCTGCTTTCAGGATTTTCTCTTTGTCGCTAAGACTTGTAAATTTTACTATTAGATGGCGGGGTGTGGGTCGATTCCTATTGATTTTGAGAGGTGTTCTCTGGGCCTCCTGGATTTTGATGCTTGTTCCCCTTGCTATATTAGGGAAATTCTCTACAATAATCCTCTCCAGTATACCTTCTGCTCCTATTTCTCTTCTTCTTCTTCTGGAATCCCAATTATTCTAATGTTGTTTCGTCTTATGGCATCACTTATCTCTCGAATTCTCCCCTCGTGGTCCAGTAGTTGATTGTCTCTCTTTTGGTCTGCTTCATTATTCCCTGCCATTTGGTCTTCTATATCAGTAATTCTGTCTTCTGCCTCATTTATCCTAGCAGTAAGAGCCTCCATTTTTGATTGCACCTCATTAATAGCTTTTTTAATTTCAGCTTGATTAGACTTTATTTCTTTTATTTCTCCAGAAAGGGTTTTTATTTCTCCTGACAGGGTTTCTCTAATATCTTCCATGCCTTTTTCGAGCCCGGCTAGAACCTTGAGAATCGTCATCCTGAATTCCAGATCTGACATATTACCAATGTCTGTATTGATTAGGTCCCTAGCCTTCGGTCCTGTCTCCTGCTCTTTTTTTTTGTGGTGAGTTTTTCCGCCTTGTCATTTTGTCCAGATAAGAATCCGCTGTTCTCCTTGTTAAGTGAACTTGGTCTTGGCTGGATTTCTTTGATCTTCTGGGGGAGGGGCCTGTTGTAGTGATTCTCAGGTGTCTTTGCCCCAGGCGGAGTTGCACCGCCCTTACCAGGGGCCGGACTAAGTAATCCTCTCAGGTTTGCTTTCAGGAGCTTTTGTTCCCGGAACGCGCTTTCTGTAGAGTTCTGGAGGACGGGAATGACAATGGC
>RCUC01169711.1:0-40323 GCA_003697995.1 Taxidea taxus jeffersonii
TTGGTATCAGTTGAGACCTGATTTGTGAACCAGTATGTAATTTGTTCTAGAGAATGTTCCATGTGCACTGGAAGGAATGTGTATTCTGTTGCTATAGGATGGAATGCCCTGAATATATCTGTAAAATCCCATCTGGTCCAGTATGTCATTCAAAACCCTTATTTCCTTGTTGATCTTCTGCTTAGATGACGTGTCCATTGCAGTGAGTAGGATGTTAAAGTCCCCTGCTATTGTATTATTATCAATGTGTTTGTATTCCTAGAGATAAAATACTAATTTAATTTTGTTATTGATTTGTTCATATAATTCACTCCTCCCATGTTAGGAGCATAAATATTTACAATTGTTAGATCTTGGTGGATAGACCCTTTAATTATGATATATTGTCCTTCCTCATTTTTTATTACAATCTTTGGTTTAAAATCTAATTTGATACAAGGATTATTACCCAGGCTTTCTTTTAATGTCCATTAGCGTCATAAATGGTTTTCTACCCCCTCACTTTCAATTTGGAGGTGTCTTTGGGTCTAAAATGAGCCTCTTGGAGGCAGCATACTGGTGGATCTTGTTATTTTTCCCCCCAAAAAATATTTTATTTATTTATTTGACAGAGGGAGAGACAAGTAGGCAGAGAGGCATGCAGAGGGAGGGAGAGACAGGCTCCCTACTGAGCAGAGCCCGATACGGGGCTCAATCTCAGGACCACAGGGTCATGACCTGAACTGAAGGTAGATGCTTAACCAGCTCAGCCACCCAGGTGCCTCTGGGTCTTGCCTTTTTATCCAAGCTGATACCCTTTGTTTTTCGATTGGGGCATTTAGCTTATTTACATTCAGAGTAACAATGGAAAGATAACGAATTTAGTGCTGTTGTATTACCTGTACAGAGTATATTCTCTCTGTTCCTTTCTGGTCTGTTACTTTTAGGCTCTGCCTTCACTTAAAGGATCCCCTTTAATGTTTCTTACAGTCACAAATTCTTTTAGTTTTTCTTTGTTTGGGAAGCATTTTATCTGTCCTATTTTGAGTGATATCCTTTGGATAAAGTATTCTTGGCTGCATATTTTTCTCATTTAGCATCCTGAATATATCATGCCAGTGCTTCCTGGGCTTCTAGGTCTCTGGATAGGTCTGCTGCCAGCCTAATGTTTCTACCCTTGTAGGTTATGGACCTCTTGTTCCAACTTGCAAGTGTCACTATTATATGTTTAGGTGTTGACCAGTTTTTGTTAGATTTTGGCGGGGGGTGTTTCTCTGTGCCTTTCTCTGGACTTGAATGCCTCTTCTGTTCTCAGATTAGGGAAATTCTCCACTGTATTTTGATCCAGTATTCCTTCTCTCTCTTTTTCCTCTTCTAGGATCTCAATTATTCTAATATTGTTTTGCTTTATGGTATCGTTGATATCTCAGATTCTGCCCTCTTGATCCAGTAGTGTATCTCTTTCTCAGCTTCTTTATTCTCTATCCTTTTGTCTTCTGTATCATTAATTCTCTCTTCTGCCTCATTTATCTTAGCAGTTAGAATCTCCATTTTTTATTGCATCTCATTAATAGCCTTTTTGGTTTCTACTTGATTAGATTTTATTTCTTTTATTTCTCCAGAAAGGGATTCTCTAGTGTCTTCTATGCTTTTTTCAAGCCCAGCTCGTGTCTTTGTAATTGTTATTCTGAACTCTAGTTTTGACATCTTATATCCATACTGCTTGGGTCCCTGGCAGTTGGTACTGTTTCTTGTTGTCTTTTTTAAGACTTTTCTGTCTTATCATCTGTCCAGAGAATAGATGAATGAGAGAACAAAATACAAAAATGGCAACAACGACCCCAGAGAAATGGGGTCATAACAGACTGGAAATGGGGGGCAAAAAAGAAAAAGAATAGTAGAGGTGAACAGAAAAGAGCAATAGACTGGATCCTGTGTGTATTTTGGTGTGTTTGTTAAAACACTAGATCCCAAAATTTTAAAGAAAGAAAAACTTACATATTTATAAAAATGAAATTAAATACATTGAAAGAATAGAATGTAACTATAAAAAAGACAAGAAAAAAGAAGGAATATAAATAAACAGGTGAACAGAACAGAGCAGTACACTATATCCTGAGTGTATTTTTATCTCTTTGTTAGAAGAAACTATATCCCAGAGTTGTAAGGAAAGGAAAATGTATATATCTATAGAAAAATAAAATTAAATACAATGAAAGGCTAGAACGTAACTGAAAATGAAAATTTAAAAAGAGTTTAACAAAGAAAAAAGAAGAAAAAAAGGAGAGAATATGATCAGACAGGTGAAGAGAACAGAGCCGTACACTAGATTCTGGGTGTATTTTCATGTTTGTTATAAGAAACTGCATCCCAAAATTGTAAAGAAAGAAAGACTTCCATATATATAAAAATAAATATAGTGAAAGGATGGAATGTCAGTGTAAAAACAAAAATTAAAAAAGGTTTTTAAAAGTTGATAAAATAAGAAATTGAGAGAGGAAAGAGAAAAACATTATAATTGGAAGACTAGAGAATTGTGGGAAAAAAAACCCATGAATTCTATATATTATTTTACCCTAGTACTCAAGTTTTGCATTTCTCTATGATCAGTAAACTTGGTATTAGCTGGATTTTCTTGGTGATCTTCTGGGGGAGAGGCCTGTTGGGCTGATTCTCAGGTGTCTGTGCTCCGTGCAGAATTGTACCACCCTTGCCAGGGACCAGGCTAATAAGTGGCTCTGGATTACTCTATGTGACTTTTGTTTCCTGAAGGTTTTCTGGCCTGCTTTAGAGGATGAGAATGAAGATGGCGGCCTCCCAGTTTCCAGCCCTAGAGCTTAGAGCTTGGGGTTGAGGGGGGTGGGGAGCACGCCTTAGTGCACCCTCAGAGAAAAGCAGTCAATCACCCCTGTCTCCCTGGTCTCTGGCAATCACCCAGACTGTGACCAGTGATTCTCTCTCATGGCATTTGACCCTGTTTTGATTCTTCAAAACCTGCAGACTCCTGTGACATGCACTTGTGCCCCTCCCCCACCCCCAGCTTCAAGGGGAGGGAAGGAAGAGGTCTTGGGGTGGTTCTGCTGCTTGCTGGGCCCCTGCTCAGAGGCAGTTGCTCTGATGGGCCACAGTTCAGGGTATATGGCAACCCTGTGCTGAGAGCCCACCCATGGGCTTGCTGAGTGCAGCTAGCTTTCCCGCACTGATGCTGGGGAGCTCTGCTGCACTCAGGCACCCCCAGTCTTGCTGTGACCCCAAGGATCCTGGAACCACAGTATCCCACCTAGGATTCCAACCTACTTAGCCACCAGGTGCATTTCAGTCAGGGATGTCCCTCACTGGAGCAGACTGCTAAAAGTTCTGATTTTGTGCTCCACTGCTATATCACTTCTGGTGCTAGATGATGGAGGCTCCCTCCCGCTGTGGTTCATCTTCCCATATATCACCTCAGATCCACTTCTCCACACCTACCTTGCAGAAAGTGGTTGCTTTTCTATTTGTAGAGTTGCAGCCAATTCTTTTCTTAGACCTCAGGTTGAGTTTGCAAGTGTTCAGAATGACTTGATAGCTATCTAGCTGAATTCCTGGGACCAGATGAAACTAAGGTCTCCTACTCCTCTACCACCTATGGATAAACTTCTCCCTGTCTTTCAAACTTTACCATGATGTGATTAATTATTTTAAAGGGTCTTAGAATTCTAGTTCACTAGTTCTTTGTTGGTTATAATTAGGATGAGAGTAGCAGGTATGCTGATGGATTGTTCTACTTTATAGAAGTTAAAATTGCCAATTGATACAGTGAGAATTTAATTGATAAACTTAGAGGTGGGTATGATTTCATTTGTTTTAGAAAATAGTGAAAAACATAGATACCTATTTCTCTATAGTCTCTCCCTCCTTTTTCCATATCTATAGCCAGCTAAAAGAACTCTTACTATCTTTTATCTAATTTTTTTTCTAATATCATTAATGGGAAAATGATATCTAAGTTTTTTAGTTCTCCTTTATAGGCCGTTATGTGTTCTGCAAAATAGGTGCTTTTAACAAATGGATTTTGAATGAGAGCGTGAATCTCCTTTTTGTTATTAATTGAGAGTTATTTTTGTAAATCTTTTTTAAAAAGCTTTTAAGTATTTATTGGGCTAAAAAATATGATGTTTGCTATCTTAATAGATTGTAATACTAATTAAGTTTAATCTTTTTCAACCACATACTCTTGAGCCTTGCTTTAGTAGTTTTCATTCTAATGAATTAAATAATATTTTTTCCAAGGAATCTGGTGAAGGCAAAAACTCATCAGACTGTAGAGATAGTGAAATTAAAAAATGGCAGCTAGCTCCTCTTCGAAAGATGGGACAACCAGTTTTACCTCGGAGATCCTCAGAAGAAAAAAGTGAAAAAATACCAAAAGAGACTACAACTGTTATTTGCACAGGAGAAAAAGGTTCCAAACCAGGTAGTAAGATTCATAAAAATCATATGTACTAATAAAGTTATATTTCATACACTATCAATTAGTATATTTTAGGGAAATTTAACCATTTTAATATCTTAATGGCAATAAAAATAGTTCAGGTGATCTTTCTTGAAATTAAAACTATTGCTCTAAATTCTGAGAAGGGCTAATGAACTTAATAAGACCCCATCTTCATGGCACTCAAACAGTAGTAGAAGACAAACATTAAGTAGACAAAATGGTGTGCCAATTTTTTTACAGCATTTAGGCACTGTGAAGAAAGTAAGTGGAGTTAAGAGTCACAGTTGAGGAGAGTGTTGAGAGTTTGTTTTAGATAGAATGGAGGAGGTAATTTGTGAGGTAGAATTTGAAGTGATGGGAACTTTTTTTGGAGGACTGGGTAGGGTATAGTCTAAAGGTTTCAAGGTAGAAACAAGCTTGATATTTGAGGAGCACGAGAGCCACAGTGGAATGGTTAGGGTAATACATGGGATAGAATAAGGGTCAAGATGAGTTCAGAGAAAATTATGTAGGAACTTTGAGGTTCTGATAGAGTTTATATTTTATTCTGAATGTAATGTGAAAACTTCAGAGGATTTTGTACAAGGGAATGATGGGTTATTCCTATTTTCCTATGAAAATTGGATTGTAGGAGAATAGGAGAAAATGAGGGTAGTTAGGAGTCTGTAGCAGTATCCTAGGAAAGAAAGGATGATAGCTTGGAACAGAGGTACAGTGGAGGAATGAAAAATGGTCAGATTCTGATATATTTTATAGTAGAATTGGCAGAACTTGCTGTTGGATTAGTTATAGGTAGGTGAAGGAAAGAGTCTTAGCAGAGGATTAACTAAATGTTGGTGCCATTTATTGAGAAAAAGAGATTTGGGAAGGAAAATTGAAAAATTATGTTTGGGTGTTTTAACTTTTAGATTCTTACCCAGGTAAGAATGTTTGAGTAAATGTTTGGCTCATAAGTCTGGAGCTTAGAGAAGACTTCAAGGGGTTGTATATAAACAAGAGATTTATCAGTGCATAGTTATTTAAAATCATGTACTTAGATAGAAACATCTATTAAAAAGAGTTTGATAATGAAAAGGCATAAGCACAGTACTTGGGGGTCATAGCAGCATTTAGAAGTTGAGAAGACAAGAGTTCCACAAAGGAGACTAAAAGCTGGTCTATGAGATAAGAGAACTAAGGGACCATGATGAAGTTTCAAGAAGGAGGGAATGGTCAGTTGTGTTCAGTGTTGTCTGGACATCTAATAAGGAGCACAGATCATATGTGATTTAGTGAAATGGAAATCATTGGTGACCTTGCCTAGAATGGTTTTGGTGGAACACTGGGGATGAAGACCAGTTGTAGTGGTTTATGGAGGAATGGAAAGCGAGGAATCAGAGATACTGATTACTGTTTAAAGGAAACAGAAGTGGTGTGGTAGCTAAAGGGATATGTGAGGTACAGGATTTTTTAAGGGAGATGTAGTGTTTGGAAGACTATGGGAATGATTCAGTGGAGAGAATTTGATGATGTAGTTGAGGGGTTCAAAATCCATGAAAAAACAAGAGGGGATGGGATTTACATAGAAGGGTTGCTCATAGGAAAGGACAGCTTACTCATTTTAATAGTAGGGAAGATGATTGTATATATATGGTAGAAGGGAGGATAGATGCAGGTAGGCTAGATTTGGTGATGGGAAAATGTGATAGCTGTCATTTTCCTATTTTCTTAGTGAAATAATGAAGTGAAAAAAAAATCAAAATTGAGGTTGAAGTTGGGGAAGGAGGTATTGTTGGTTTGACAAGAAAGGGGAAAGTGTAAAATAGGTGTTTTGAGACTGGGAGAGCAGATTTACTAAGAAAATAAGATCAGGACAGCAGATTGTTATCTACCTCAGATTTGTGATTATAAATTTTAAAATGAGATCTGTTAGCATCAGGGTTTATTTTTCTCCAGTTGCCTTTCAGCTCTTTGTAGGCTATTTGGGTGAAAGATAAAGTTGGCTTTTATTGGGTTTGTGGTTTTGCAAATGCAGGTGTTTTAAAGGAGAGAGGATAAAAGTGTTTAGTGTTTAGTATGCAAGGGTATGGTAATAATGTACTGTCTGATCAGAGTTGCTTATGAGGGAAAATGAGGACATGAATTATAAAAATAATAGATTTAAGAATTGATGGGTCAGTAGGGGGTGGGTTGGGGGAGTAGTGCCTGTCTGGCCCAGTCAGAAC
The DNA here is from genome assembly GCA_003697995.1 of Taxidea taxus jeffersonii. NCBI lineage: Eukaryota > Metazoa > Chordata > Mammalia > Carnivora > Mustelidae > Taxidea > Taxidea taxus. Next base: position 6,658 of record RCUC01169711.1, read on the forward strand.
AACACATGATTCTTGATCTCGGGATTGTGAGTCGGAGCCCCATGTGGGGTGTAGAGATTACTTCCATAAGTAAAACTTTTAAAAAAATGGGAAAAAAATAAAATAGGAAAAGTGCATATGCGTTTCATAGCTTTAGGCCACTTTTTTAGTCACTTAATTTGTCATTAAAATTCATTTAAATTAGAATTTCTCTTTTTTTAATTGAGATATAATTGGTATATAACATTGTTAGTTTCAGGTGTGTGACAATGATTGGAAGTTTGTATATATTGCAAAATGATCACAGTAAGTCTAGGTATATATTGCAAAATGATCACAGTAAGTCTAGGTAACATCTGTCACCATACATAGATTAGAATTTTAATGTCAGAAATATTTCAGTATGGAATATGGGTTCTGATCTTATTTCTAAATAGTGATTTTTTTAATCAGCCAGTTTTGTTTGTAAACTTATGCATTAAAAAGGAAGGTGTCTTTTTAAAGACAATGAGTTTTGATGATTGTTTAAATTAGGGGCTCATGAGAAGCAAGAGATAAAAAAGAAGAAAATTGAAAAGGGAATGCCTAATATGCATCCTCCTGCTACTTCTACTTCCAAGCCTTCTGCAGATCAGATCAGACAAAGTGTCAGACATTCTCTCAAAGACATTCTTATGAAAAGGTAACACACATTATTATTATAGAAGATTGAATAATATATACTTCATGTATTTGAAGAATAATTGAATTATTCTAATTTTAAGACTTACAGACTCAAATTTGAAGGTGCCAGAGGAAAAAGCAGCAAAAGTTGCCACAAAAATTGAAAAAGAGCTTTTCTCTTTTTTTCGGGACACAGATGCTAAATATAAGAACAAATACAGAAGTTTGATGTTCAATCTGAAAGATCCTAAAAACAATGTAAGTATATTTTGTTCATATCTGTAGATATTTATGCTTCCAGCTTTCCTGAATACATTGGAATTTAAGATTATAATACAATAGATCTGTAATTTATTTCTTCAAGTGAGATGGTCATTTTAATAGTCTTTTGCTACCGAACTGAGATTACGAATTCTGCATAGTGGTGGCTTGTGTGTTATATAATGAGTGTATTAAAATGTAAAATACTAAGTCAGTCTTAACCTGATTTATGTGACTTTTCTTTATGTCCCTTATTTAATCCAATTTATTAAAAATTCATTCATATGGGGGTGCCTGGGTGGCTCAGTGGGTTAAAGCTGCTGCCTTTGGCTCAGTTCATGATCCCAGGGTCCTGGGATCGAACCCTGTGTCGGGCTGTCCGCTCAGCAGGGAGCCTGCTTCCCTCTCTGTCTCTCTCTCTCTCTCTCTGCCTGCTTCTCTGCCTACTTGTGATCTCTGTCAAATAAAGAAATAAAATCTTTAAAAAAAAATTCATATGTATTCTTTAAAAGTGCTGTTAAACCAAAATTCATAATAAACACTGTATTGGTACTTGTGATTTAAATCCAAAAATGGAGTAATACTCCTTAAGAAAATAAATTACATTTAGGTAAAAAAGAATACTATTTTAAAATATTTTGTTAATTTAAATATGATTTTAATTCTAAATATCTTTTAGCAGGGAAGCAAACACTACTTGAACTGTTAATCATTTCCTGCATTTCTTGTTTGGGTCTTAGAGGATATCTAAAAGCTGTGTATGTGTAAATATAAACTCCTTGCATATTTGCTTAAGTTTTATAAGATTTATAAGATTTTTGCATAATTGATAACAGTTTGTCAATTTGTGTAATGATATTTGCAATAGATAGAATGTGATTTGAGGCATACTAACAGCTACTTAAGAAAAATCTAGGTTATACAATCTGTTATTACGGTCCCTGGGGTCAGATACTTCTTGAATTATATAGTCTGGAAGCTTTTCTTCAGTAAATAAACGTTTATTTCCTTTAGGTTTCTTTCTTGCAGTGGGTTCTTTGCTCTGAAGTCCTCTCTAAGCCTGTTAGAACTCAAACATATGAAATCTTAAAAATATGAAAGACAACACATTCAACACATTCAGTAAAGTTCTTTTATGCAGCACATTGCTGTACTACAGGTTGGCTATTGTGACAGTGTGTTTGTCCTTGAGAACACTGCGAGTATTCTGAGATGTCGATTTTGGTGGAAGTGGGGAGTGGGTAACAGTCTCAATACAATTTTTGAATAGATGTAATGGTTCTACTATACATACTTCTCCACTATGTGTTGATTTTCATATGAAAGATATATTTTGCTGTCTTAGATGATAAGTTCCTAGAATTAAATTTCTCTGTAGTAGATAATGTATAAATCATTAAACATTTGTAAATCAGATTTTGAAATTATATCTTTATTTATTACAAGTTTTTATACAACATGTCTTCTTTATTTTAAAAATCTTTCTCTCTCTCTTAATTCTCATCTTTAAATATATCCAGATATTATTTAAAAAAGTACTGAAAGGAGAAGTAACCCCCGATCATCTTATAAGAATGAGTCCAGAAGAGCTGGCTTCTAAAGAGTTAGCTGCATGGAGACGGAGAGAAAACAGACATGTAAGATTATCTATGACTATGTGTTTGACTGTATCAGAGCCTATATTTTTCAGCCGTAGGGGAAATAAACACAGAGGTAATTTAACACAGAATGCACAGTAATACAAACTTCTTGTTCCATAAATTACTTATCCCCATTAACCAAGTTCTTAAATTCAGTCTTGTTTTTCTTTATCTCTACTGCTTTTTTCTCATTTTTTTCCAGTTATCAGATTACACAATAAACTTGTATTTTGTTATATTTTGTACATCAGAAAGATGGGAAAATAGGCACATCTTAATCGCATCTGTACTTTTCAAAAACAGCATTTGAAGGTGTTATGAGTACTGGTAATTTGTAGCATTAGATTAAGTCAGAATGAACATTTTATAGGTGTATAATCCCTTACTATTCAAAATTTTCAAATGCCAAAAGCTCAGAAAAACAAGGTTTTCTTTCTCTTAACTTGTTTATTGATAAAACCTGGTCCAAATTGGCATGTGTGAATGTTCATATTTACAGAAATGTTGTGGGCTTAAATAGCTCAATCCCAGCTAAACTGAAGTGTTATGTAACTTAAGTAATATGTGTATTACAGTCCATATTTTTTATTTTTTTTATTTATTCATTTGACAGAGAGAGAGATCACAAGTAGGCAGAGAGGCAGGCAGAGACAGAGAGAGGGGGAAGCAGGCTCCCTGCTGAGCAGAGAGCCCGATGCGGGGCTCGATCCCAGGACCCTGGGATCATGACCCGAGCCGAAGGCAGAGGCCTTAAACCACTGAGCCATCCAGGTGCCCCATGTGTACTATAGTCCATTTTTAAAACTAAAAAATTCTCAGGGGCACCTGGGTGGCTCAGTGCGTTAAAGCCTCTGCCTTCGGCTCAGGTCATGATCCCAGGGTCCTGGGATCGAGCCCCACATCGGTCTCTCTGCTCAGCAGGGAGCCTGCTTCCCCTTCTCTCTGTCTCTGCCTGCCTCTCTGCCTACTTATGATCTCTGTCTGTCAAATAAATAAATAAAATCTAAAAAAAAAAAAAAAAAACTAAAAAATTCTGAAAGTAACCAATGCCACGAGTTTTAATTTGGGGTTCTGAACTTTGAAATACCTTAAAGATTAAGTGACTTTGTGGCTTAGGGTTATTTTGACAGTGAGATGACCATGTTATCTACTATTTTGATTATAGCAGCCTTAGAATATTAGCTTTTTGTTCTAGGAAATATTGGTTACTAATAGTTTATATGAACTCTGCATTATTTACCTGATTCTTTTTTCCATAATACTTGCATCTCAGGCATTAAGCTTCATGTAGGTCTTTTGCCAAAACTAATTTGAAGTACAAGGCCTTGATTTGATATTCAAATATTTCTTCTACTTCCACCCTGTGTAATTTTTCCTTTTATGGTGAAAATAGTATCACCTCATCTTTTTTCCCTCCGTATCCCAAATATGCCTCTTTTCAGCTTTGGAACTATGGCTGCAAGTACCATCTGCTTTGGAAACCAGCTTGTTCTTTCTTTAGGCCTTATATCTGATTTCTTTCTTTAAAGGATGATTTGCACTTAACAAAGGCAAGCTTAATGACTAGACCCATCTTTACATTTCTTAACCCATTGCACTCTTTACTGTTCACTAGTTCTTGCTACAGTTGCTTAATTATTTTTTTTGTCAAGTTTGTTCAACTAAATTATCACTGTCACAAAGTAATGCTTAGGAGACAACTGATAGGGGACTACCTGATAATTTTTGGTGTTTGAATAAACTTCCATTATTTGGGGGGGATGTTAAGAACATCAAGTTAGAAATCTGAAGAAGATAATTCTCATTTTCCTGGTGGCAGCTGGTAAAAAACAAATCAGAAAGCCATGAATAACCATGTTCCAACCCTTTGCAAATTACATTGCACTTCAGTTGCCTCTGATAACTTCTCAAGACTTATAACCCCAACACTTAAAATAGTTTCTGGCATTTGTAAGTACTCAGTATATGTTTGTTCTTTGAGAGACCATCTAAAGATTAAATATCATCTGTGATGTTTTCATTTTTAGATAAGCTCTTATTATTTAAAGCTGTACATTTGGAAATATGTATATTTTAATTATGAAGTGTTTCTTTAAAATATTTCCTTTAGACCATAGAAATGATTGAGAAAGAGCAGAGAGAAGTGGAAAGACGACCAATCACAAAAATAACTCATAAAGGTGAAATTGAAATTGAGAGTGATGCCCCAATGAAAGAACAGGAAGCAGCCATGGAGATTCAGGTACAAATAATAAAAATGCCATGTTCTGCAGTGCTCAAAACATGAAGATTAAGGAAAGGTTGATTTGTCGAAAATGTTCTTAAAGGTGGAAGAAGAATATTTTAAAAATGTATATGTCTTAAAGTTCATTTTATTGGTTCCATGGTTTTTTGAGAGTGTTTAATAATACTTTTTCTCTGGTTGTAGTGTACAGACTACCTGCATCACAAGCACCTGTTAAATATTTGTTAAAATGTAGATTCCTGGGGTCTCTGTGACTTGGTGGATTCTTTAGTAGGCCTAAGTAAGTGCTTCTTAGGTAGACTGGTGTGAGATCTTGGTACAGCTTTTCTTATTTTCAAATATCAGTGAGTAAATAACACAAAATCTTGTTAGAGGCCTTAAAGAATGAGGAATGTCTGAGGTTTTGCTCTACTTTAAGTAATAATTAATATCTAGCATTTATTTTTTAAAGATACAGTGATGGGGGGCACATGGGTGTTGCATTGGTTAAGCAGCTAACTCTTTGATTTGCTCAGGTGGTGATCTCAGGGTTGTGAAATTGAGCCTTGCGTCAGGCTCGGTGCTCAGGGTAGAGTCTGCTTGAGATTCTCTTTCCTCCTCTCCCTCCGCCTTCCCCCTGCTTGCTTGCTTGCTTTAAATAAATAAATAAAATCTTTTTTTAAAAAAATAGTAGAAAACATATGAATGGAACAGTTTTCATTTTAGAAAAAAATCAATATGATAGAAGTTGATTTTTAGTAATTAGGGCCAAATTTGCTAAAACTTTTTATTTTTCTTTCCTTTTTTTTTCTTTTTTCTTTTTTTTTTTTTTAGGAACCCACAGCTAACAAGTCCTTGGAAAAGGCAGAAGGAACTGAAAAACAAAAAGAAGAGATTGATTCTATGTCCAAAGATACCACTAGTCAACACAGACAACATCTTTTTGATCTTAACTGTAAAATTTGCATAGGTAATTGGAAATTTTTCTTTTTGAAATGTTGTTTTCATTTTGGAAGAGAGATTTGTATTTGTAATTTATTTTTTTAAATTTTGTTTATTTATTTAACAGACAGATCATAAGTAGGCAGAGAGGCAGGCAGAGGGAGAGAGAGGAGGAAGCAGGCTCCCTGCTAAGCAGAGAGCCTGATGTGGGGCTTGATCCCAGGACCCTGGGATCATGACCTGAGCTGAAGGCAGAGGCTTTAATCCACTGAGCCACCCAGGCACTCCTGTATTTGTAATTTAAATAGGCTTTTGTTTTGTGTAAATTGGGGGTGAGGTATCTGCTCACTCCCATTGAGGAGTAGCACATTTTTTGAGGGACTGGTCTTCAGAGTTGAGGTATAGTTTGATACTGTGGTATACTATATGATCTAGAACTAATTGTACTTTGTAAGATCTGAACTTAACATCCTTGGGGCAAAAGACTAAAATTTAAGCATTAGAGTAAGCATCAGAAATGTTGGGCATTTATGATGGTACTGTCATTTATTAAGTGAAGGAATAAAACATCATTCATGTCTTACCATCTATAAAAAATGGAACAAATCCCAAAATACCTTTTCTCTAGTATTCTATTTGGTCATTCATTCAATAAATATTTATTGAGTTCTTGCTGAGCACTTATGGTGCAGGGAATATAGTGGTGAAAAAGATCTTATCCAGGCTTTAAGAGAAACTGTAGCCTAGTAGGAAAGACAGGCAGGTGATGATTTGGGTTACAGAAGTAGTCATAAATGTATTTAGCTAACAAGACCCAGTCTAGACTGGGGCATTGGGGAGACTGGGCTGAGGAATCGACATTTAGACTGAGTTGTGAAGGCTGAAAAGAGAGGGGTACATCATTCTGAATACAGGGAATGGCATGAGCTTTGAAGTGAATTCGAGAAGAGAAGAGAGGGATGTGATTTGTTTGAAGAGATATTTGGAGATCACTTCTTGTAATACCTTTTTGCCTTTCAGACTTCAATTGTGACTTCTTAGTAGTAGTGGAATCAATTTAGTAAGAAGTTACTAGCATTTCAAAAATAACAAAATAGAAAGTACCACAGTAAACTGCACTTACAAAGATGAGTACCATTTTATGAGACTTCAGTTCCAGTTATTTTTATCATAAAAATACATATATACACATACACATGTACACACAAACCCACAGAGATATATGTGAGTGTGTGTATTTAAGTAATGGATCATGAGATAAAATACTACTTTATAGATCATGATCAGAAATGGTGAAAATCTTTTGTAGCTGCATTGAAGATTTTGGTCTTTTATCTAAGAGCAGTGGACAGTGACTAAGGGGTTTTTAAGCAAGGGAATGACATGATCAGATTGGTATTTTATGAAGATATCTCTGACTTTGAGAAGAGATTACAGTGGGAGAAGCCAGGAGAGATAGGAGAGAAACTCCATAGGAACCCTTTGCACTAGTCCAAGTGGGAGATGAAGATAGTTTTGATTAGAGTGGTCATTGGAGATAGAAATAAGTGGAGGCTTTTGAGATACTCATAGGTTTTGGAGGTTGACTACATTTAGGGCATTAAAAAATGGGGATGTAATAAAGAAGAATTTAAATTATATTCAGTTTATTGTTAAAAGTTAGAGGATCGGTCGTTTGTAAACTCCGGAGATGGTGGCTCTCAATTTTTTTTTTTTTTTTTTTTTACTGTTGTATGCTAAGGAATGATACATACCTTATTCGGTAGCATGAAAAATTCTTAGGTTAATCTATTTGCTGTCCTCCATCATTGGATCAGAGGCTAGATGAAATGTATCACAAATTAAATAATTTTCCTGTAATAAAAGTAATCCTACCTTCTCAAAATTGTGTTAACATATTTTGTAATCTGTACAGTGGTAAAGACTTAAAGGGCAGAATATTTTTAGACTTTGTTATTCTTAAAGAAAGCCATCCATGGTGTAATAGTATTTTTAAGTACACCCATTTAGTTCTGTCTTAATAAAAAATATTCTTAGTTATTTCTATTAATTTTAATCAATTCTGTGGTAATATTTCAGTAAATTTAATGGTAGCACACAAAAATATTTGTTAAACACAACTAGGTCTAACCTATTTTCAGAAAGTTTGAGTGATTTTTTTTTTTCCTTTTTAATGCTATAGCCTAAAACCAATGTCATTTTTTAAACTTTACTAATATTTTTCATGTTTAGTAACTAAGCACTGCAGTATGCATGTATGTCATGAGCTGCTGCTATATGTAACACAAAGTAGGATACAGAGTTGTTGTACTCAGTTCTTACTTCTCAAGACTTGGAATTTGGTATAGTTTAGTTAAAAATTACTAGGGAATCAAGAAACTGACTTTATGTTTTAGTTACAGTATTTCCATTTCAGCTTATCTAATAATTAACATCATCTTTTCCTAATTTTTCACATCAATTAGAGAGGTGTACTACAATGCGTTTTGAAAGATGATAGTTAAAAATTACCCCAGGAAATCTAAGGTTATTTAACAATTCAGTCAGAAAAACAATAACGTTAGAAGCAAAATGGATGCAGTTATAGAAATTTCAATTTACAAATTTGGTTTATTTTCATGTCGTTTTGTGTTAGGTCGAATGGCACCACCTGTAGATGATCTTTCTCCAAAAAAAGTTAAAGTTGTTGTTGGAGTATCTCGTAAACATTCAGATAATGAAGCAGAAAGTATAGCAGATGCATTGTCTTCAACCTCAAATATTTTGGCTTCTGAATTCTTTGAAGAAGAGAAACAAGAGTCTCCCAAGTCAACATTCTCTCCCGCTCCACGGTAATTTTCTCTTAGTCACAATTTCTATAACCATCATGATAGATCTTTGCCAGATTATACTTGGAGGTCTTCAAAAACAAAAAGGTAACATATTTCTTAGGAATCTTTCTTTTGAGAAAGTAACTACACCTTCTTAAACAGTAAACTAATTGAGATAAAAGAACAAGATTCAAAATTAATTTAGAGATTTGAGTCTGTATGTGGGGACTTGACATTAAATTCTGTTTAATTAATGTTGGTCCCAAGAGGCAGGAGATAGCAATTTAAGAAAAATTGCTTGTACTTCTGTGTACCTTCATATAAGCCAACCTGTGAAGGATGATTTTGAAAATGCAACCATGTAAGGTAAATATGAATGTAATTTTTTATGAAAAGTGAAAATCTAAACTCTTTAATCAATAGTCTTTACATATTTTGGCTTTCTTGACATGCTAAAATAGAAATAATTGGTGACTTAGTAGAAAATGGATTTATTCATGAGCAAATATTTAAGGCTGAAAATTTTTAATGTCATGTTTTAGTCCAGAGATGCCTGGAACTGTTGAAGTTGAGTCTACCTTCCTAGCTCGCTTGAACTTCATCTGGAAAGGTTTTATCAACATGCCTTCTGTGGCAAAATTTGTTACCAAAGCCTACCCAGTGTCTGGTTCCCCCGAGTATTTGACAGAGGTACTGTGAACTTTTCTGCCCTTTTCTGCTTGGACTGATGTATGTGTTTCTAAAAGCAGTAGGAGAGAAAACAATATTTTGAACTATTTTGAAGAAAGTTGGATTTTTCTGTGTTTATGCAGAAGGAAAATAAATCATGTATATTATATTTTTGTTGAGGTTATATTTTCTTTATGTTCATATCTAACGTTAACTTTTCCCATTCATTCTCAGTCTGCTGACCATGAAGGCAAAAATTAAAAAAAAAGGAATCTTTTTTCCAAAAGCCTAAATTGTATTACATACCTGGTTTTTTTTTTTTTTTAGACTAACATAAACTTTACTTTTCTTTGTATTTGGCTGACATTAGTTTTTTTTTTTTTTTTTAATTTTTATTTTTAAATACTTATTTAATAAATTATTTTTAGTAGAGAAAGCACATTTTTAAATTTAAAAAATATTTATTTAATATATAAATATTTATTAGCGAGAGAAAGCACAAGCAGGAAGAGTGACAGAGGGAGAGGGAGAAGCAGACTCCCCTTGAGCACAGACTCCACCCCAGGACACTGACATCATGACTTGAGCCGAATAAGGAATTGAGCCACCCAGGTGCCCCTACGCTGAAATTAGTTTACATGTAATATGGCTTAACTGATGCTGACCAGTTTATTTGTTTAGCTTTATGTTTTATTAAACAACCTAATTATTACTTTTATATATAGTTTGCTTGGCAAGTAATATTTTAGAAACATTGATTTTTATAAGAGGAAAATTAAGTGGACCCATGTTCTTCTTTTTGAACAATTCTGTTTAGAAATGTTGTCTTTGGGCCCCTGGGTGGCTCAGTTGTTAGGCATCTGCCTTCGGCTCAGGTCAGGTCCAGGGATCAAGCCCTGTATTGAGCTCCCTGCTTAGTGGGAAAGCTGCTTCTCCCTCTCTCACTCCCCCTGCTTGTGTTCCTTTTCTTGCTGTGTTTCTCTTTGTCAAATAAATAAACAAAATCTTTAAAAAAAAAAAAAAAAAGAAGAAGTCCTAAACAATGGAATTTGATTTTAAACAAAACTATTCTCCTTCTGAGCCAGTTTCTATGTGGTTACTTTCCCAAATTCTACTTCTGCTTTCTGCTTATTTTTAGTTTAGGACTAAAATCCCAAATAAACATTTAAAGCAATTAATAAGTTAAACAAGCTTAAATAAATATAACATATATAATAAATATATATTATATATAATAAATACATAAAATATAAATATATATTATATATAATAAATATATAAAATATAAAATAGAAGTTTACTGATTAGTTTTGAATATTTTCAATTACACAGTTAATTGATTTTATGTATAGTCGTATATTTTCGGAAAGATTCTACTGTTTAAAAAATGAATTTGCAGGGGCGCCTGGGTGGCTCAGTGGGTTAAAGCTTCTGCCTTCGGCTCGGGTCATGATCTCAGGGTCCTGGGATCGAGCCCCGCGTCCAGCTCTCTGCTCAGCAGGGAGCCTGTTTCCCTTCCTCTCTCTCTCTGCCTGCCTCTCTGCCTACTTGTGATCTCTGTCTCTGTCAAATTAAAAAAAAAGAATTTGCATTATTATAGTGTTATTCTCTACTGTGTAAAAATATGGTCTATAATTAAATTTAATAACTTCTGAAATCCAGCTGTTAATGATTAAATGATGTCCTTGCCCATTATCACCAAGAAGAGGGGGCAGGATAGGAGGAGGTTGAAGAAAAACAGTATCTCTAATATTCTGAAATCTGTTGTATTCTTTCTGGATTGTCAGTTTGTCAAATGCTTGCCACTACCCCGTTATGGTACCTGTCTTTTCTGCTGAGAACTGACATGACCTTAGATTCAATCTCAGTGGTATCTTGGGTACCCACTTTAGTTATTTGGAGTTGACATTTGAAGTAAAGCCTGATTGCTACACCTGTATTTTCTTATGTTCTGTGATACAAATTTCTTTACTTACTTGTTTTTTATTACCATTTCATATTAGTCTTAGAGCTAAATTTAAATGAGTTATGACTGTTATAATCTATATATGTTGCTTAACTTCATTTTTTTACTGTAGGATCTACCAGATAGTATTCAAGTAGGTGGCAGGATATCACCTCAGACAGTTTGGGATTATGTTGAAAAAATTAAAGCATCAGGAACCAAGGTAAGGAAAATGTCTTAAGTTATACCAGCATGAAAGAATATTTGAAAAGTAAATTACTGAGAGTTCTTTATGCAGCATACCATCGGGAAAGGAGCCAATACAAATTCTAAATCTACATATTACACCTAACATAACTGAACTAAACCTATTTGCTAAGGCTCAAAACAGGCCGGCATTCCTTTTGTGGGTTTTTCTTCCTTTCTGGTATGCTTTCTTAGTGATATCTGTATCAGTATTCTGGAAGAAAGGTTTTAGAATTATTGAAATTCCTTCTGGAATTTTTCCTTGCTTTGATTATAGACATTTGTTTACTTATAAACTAAGTATAGACTAAGTTGCTGCAAAAAGAGATCCTAAAAGTATAGTGGCTCAAAGAACACACAAGTTTATTATTTATTTATTTATTTAAAGATTTTATTTATTTATTTGACAGAGAGAGATCACAAGTAAGTAGAGAGGCAGTGCAGCGGGGCGAGGGGGGGTGGGAGAGGAAGTAGGCTCCCCGCTGAGCAGAGAGTCTGATGTGAGGCTCGGTCCTAGGACCCTGAGATCATGACCTGAGCTGAAGGCAGAGGCTTAACCCACTGAGCCACTCAGGTGTCCCAGAGGTTTATTTTTTAATAGGTCAGTGGTTCAGAGTAGTTCTGGGACTCTGGTTCTATAGGATCATTTGGGGACCAGTCTCTTACTGCTTGACTGTTTCCAAGAGTGTTACCCTTACTGGTCAGACATGGTCAAAGCTGACTTATCAGTCTCAAATGGAAGAATGAAGAATGCCTGTCTAGTTGTTTTAAAAGCAAGACCTGGAAATTCTTGTTACCATTTCACTTCCTCTAAATTCCATTGGCAAGAACTTTTTGGTAACATAACCTTATGTAAGCTGCTTAGGAGGCTGGGAAATGTAATCTCTGGAAATGTTGTCTCTATTAGATGGTGATGTGCCCAGCTAAAAGTCGCCTTTTTGTGATAGGAGGAAAGGAAGAGAATAGATAGTTGGTGATAATTAGTAGCCTCTATCACAATATTATTTTGTTTCTTTTCTCTCTATTTTTTATCATTTCTTAAACTTGTAGAATAGTAGTAGTACGCAGAAAAATTTATGTTAGAAGAAATTCTTTTTCCCTCCATGGATGATAGTACCTAGCATATTACAGGCACTCAAAAAATTAATCTTAAATAAAGAAACATTAATTTTTTATCTTTTTCTTAAGATTAAATATGTCTAGTAAGATTAGGAATAATTCAAAATGGATGATCTCAAGCTAAAAAGAATATATATTTCTCAGTAACTGATTTTAGAATTTAAATTGATACAGTGTTAGAATACAAATAAACTTTGAAGCACTATAAAAATGTTACAATACTTATTTGCTGTTACTTTCTCATGATAGTAAATGTCATAGGAAAACATTCGGAAGGTGTTACCCTTGGCCCCTTTGGGAATCGCTCTTGATCTACCCATATATTTCTGCCTAGCATTTTATAGTACGCCTCCTTCCTGAACTGATAGTTGGTACCTCTAAAAGAGGACAATTTAAATGACCTTTTATAAGAGGCAGAGCCGTGCTTTAGCTCATTTGTATATTTCCTTTAGAAACTTGATTCAATTTAGGTTTTGTAGCAGTTCTGGCTCTCTCCTTCATGAACAAAACCTTCATGAAACCAAACCTAGTACCCAGAGGCACACAGATAAGTTCCCAAGTAAGCCAAATGAGTCACAAAATTTATGGCCTTTGTGTATTTGAGTTCTGTCACCCAGCCTCTTTTTTATTTCTAAATCCAGTCCCTATAAATGGGATTCTCAGTGGATTTGAGTGTTTTTGTGTACATGGCAGGGTGGTGGTGGTAAGTGATATTAATTTTTAGTATGCTGAAAACACGGGCAGCCCTTTGTGAAGGTTATAACATATAAATATAAAAATATATAAACATAAATAAGGAGGTAGTGTAGACACTGAAAGACTTGGGTTTAAATATGTTTTCTATCACTGAAAATTGTGTCACCTTGAGCAAATTAATTACTTTGGGACTCAGTGTCTTATGGGACACCTTCAGATGAAACAAATGTATCAGTGGATCACCAAAGATCTTTTCCCAGGAGTTGCTTCTCTTTATCATTTTTATCTGCATTTAAGTTGGTATAAATCGTGTTATTTGGTAATCATCATTATACAGTTTACTAGATTATTACTAATTGGGTTATTATTTTCAACAGTCATTTGTTATTTTCTTAAATAGGAAATTTGTGTGGTTCGCTTCACACCTGTAACTGAAGAAGATCAAATTTCTTATACTTTGCTGTTTGCATACTTCAGTAGCAGAAAGCGCTATGGAGTAGCTGCGAACAACATGAAGCAGGTTAAAGATATGTACCTTATCCCTTTGGGTGCAGCAGATAAAATTCCACACCCTCTTGTGCCTTTCGATGGACCGGGTAGGTACATATTTTAATAATAGAGTGTGAATGAAATAAAGTGGGAGGTGAGACCAGAGCAACAAAATGGCCTCTGCTTTCTTTATCAGGCTCCAGCCCTCTAGAGCTGACTTGACAGGGGCAAGCCCTACGTAATAGGCTGTATGTAATAAGCTGGATGCTAAAATACACCTTTATTAATGGTTGAAAATGACTTTAAACTTTTTAAATTTTTATTTTATTAAAAAAAATTTTTTTAAACATTTATTTAACATGGTGTGCACATACACACAAGGAGGGCAGTCAGTGGAGGGATGTGGCAGGGAGAGGGAGAGGCAGGCTCCCAGCCGAGTAGGGAGCCCAGCATGGAGCTTAGTCCCAGGACCCTGGGATCATGACATGAGCCGAAGGCTTAACCGACTGAGCCACCCAGGTGCTCCGAAAATGACTATTAATTGATGTTTTTTTATTTCACACAGGGCTTGAACTGCATAGACCTAATCTATTGTTGGGCTTAATTATCCGTCAGAAACTGAAGCGGCAACATAGTGCTACTGCTAGTACTAGTCATACAGCTGAGACTTCTGAAAGTGTACCAGTGGCTTTGCCACCGGATAAAAAAAGTAAAATAGATGTTTCCACAGAAGAAACACCAGAGGAAGAAAATGACTTTTTTAATTCTTTTACAACTGTACTGCATAAGCAGAGAAATAAGCCTCAGCAAACTCTTCAGGAAGACCTTCCAACAGTTATTGAACCTTTAGTGGAAGTCACCAAACAGGAGCCACCAAAACCTTTAAGGTTCCTTCCTGGGGTATTGATTGGCTGGGAAAATCAACCTTCTACTCTGGAATTAGCAAATAAACCTCTTCCTGTGGACGATATACTTCAGAGCCTTTTGGGCACTACTGGTCAGGTATATGAACAGACTCAATCAGTGATAGAACAGAACACTCTCAAAGAAATTCCATTTATAAATGAGCAGGCCGACCCCAAAGCAGAGAAAATAGATAAAGTGGAAGCAACTGATGGTGAAGCCAAGGAAGTAAAGGTTAAAGCAGATGATCTTTCAGAATCTACAGGTGATTCAGTAGTAGGAGGAGAAGAAACATCAGTAATGGGGTCTTCTTCCATTTCTCCTGGACCTTTGACAAGTCTTAGCCTCAGAGGTAAGCCACCAGATGTTTCTACAGAAGCATTCTTAACAAACTTATCAATTCAGTCAAAACAGGAAGAAACTGTGGAGAATAAAGAGAGAACATTAAAAAGACAGCTGCTGCAAGATCAAGAGAATAATTTGCAAGATAATCGGACTTCAAATACTAGTTCTCCAGGCAGGTCTAATGTAGGAAAAGGAAACATAGACAGTAATGTCAGCTGCAGTGAAAACCTTGTTGCTAATACAAGATCTCCACAGTTTATCAACCTGAAACGGGATCCTAGACAAGCAGCAGGACGAAGTCAGCAGGTAGCTGCTTCAGAAAGCAAAGATGGAGATAATTGCCGGAAAGGAGAGAAACACACCCTGCCTGATCTGTCACACAAGGAACACTTAACAGAACAAAGCAGTGTAGAGGAAAAGTTGTCTTCTGTGGAGAAAAACTCATGTGTTCAGCAGGGTGATAATTCAGGGGTTGCACAAAACTCACCGTCAGTAGAAAACACACACACTTCTCAAACAGAACAAGCAAAACCCTTACAGGAGGATATTTTAATGCAAAATATTGAAACCGTGCACCCATTTCGAAGAGGATCAACAGCATCATCTCATTTTGAAGTTGGAAACACATGTCAATCAGAATTTCCTTCTAAAAGCATCAACTTTACTTCCAGAAGCACTAGCCCCAGAACAAGTACAAACTTTTCACCCATGAGGCCACAGCAGCCCAACCTTCAGCATCTCAAGTCTAGCCCCCCTGGATTTCCATTTCCAGGGCCTCCTAATTTTCCCCCACAAAGCATGTTTGGATTTCCACCACATTTACCACCCCCTTTACTTCCCCCTCCAGGGTTTGGCTTTGCTCAAAATCCCATGGTTCCCTGGCCACCTGTTGTTCATCTGACAGGCCAGCCACAGCGTATGATGGGTCCCCTTTCACAAACATCAAGGTATATAGGTCCACAAAATTTTTACCAGGTTAAAGACATTAGAAGACCAGAAAGGCGCCATAGTGACCCTTGGGGTAGGCCAGATCAACAGCAACTGGATAGGCCATTTAATAGGGGTAAAGGAGATCGACAGAGATTTTATAGTGATTCACACCATTTGAAAAGAGAGCGACATGAAAAAGAATGGGAGCAAGACTCTGAAAGGCATAGACGCAGAGACAGAACCCAAGACAAGGACAGAGACAGAAAAAGCAGGGAGGAAGGGCACAAAGATAAAGAGAGGGCACGGTTATCACATGGTGATCGAGGAGCAGATGGAAAAGCAAGCCGGGATAGTAGGAATGTAGACAAGAAACCAGATAAACCTAAAAGTGAAGACCATGAAAAGGACAAAGAACGAGAGAAAAATAAACATAGAGAAGGAGAAAAGGACAGAGATAGGTACCATAAAGATAGGGACCACACTGACAGAGCTAAAAGCAAAAGGTAAAATTTGCAGGCTGCTTCAAGATTAAATAACTGAAATGTTGTATCTTAAAAACTTTATGATTGCCTGCTAGGATTGTGCCATCTTTTAAATTTTTAATACTGGTGGTTTGCAGAACAATGAAATCTGTGTGTTGGTGCAGAGTGCTCTCTGTACCAGTGCCCGTCATCCTTTCTTCATACCAACTGTCCCTAGTTCTAGGAATTTAATATTTTTAAAAGTTTTACATTGCTGTATATTCAAAGATTTGTTTTATTAATATGCAATAAAGGCTTAGAAATTTTAGTTTTATTCCTTACTTGGTAAATATGGTTAACTATGGAATATATTTACTGCCTCTAGTGAATGTCCTTTATATAATGACTAATTTGAGAGTAATGTGTGCTCTGTAAGTTTGTTTTAAATTGCACTGTTTTTAAAGAAATTGTAGAGGAGCGACAGAAAGCCAAGCAACTTCATAATCAGATTATATTAATCATTTAGTTGAGCAGTTTTTGACTAAGAATCAGACGCCCAAGGAGTACTTTTATTGCTTTAATCTGCACTCATTGAAGGCATTTATTACCATATACTACAACTTTGTGGTAGGCCATTTTTTTTCCTTTTCATTTTTGGCTCTTTGGAAACTTGAATACTTAAGCTTGTACATGATCTTGTGTTTTGCTATCCTTTTTACTGTAAAATGTAAATATTTTAAGGGATATTTTGATTCTAAATATGATAAAAGAATTTCTCACCTATTTTGTGTGTGTGATTTGAAATTCAGTAGTAAAAGTATCTCTTCAAAGCTTTATCAGATACTAAAGTCTTTTTCTGCCAAGTACACACAGATAATAGCTCTATATTAGGCAGTAGATGAGGGGAAAAACAATTCTGTGTCATGGATTATAGGCTATTGAGATAAATCATAGAGTTCTAAAGAGGTTAGAATTGAGAACTACCAATGAAAAAGTGTGTAGGTATAACTCAGCATATAGGCATGTTTCTGAAAACTTGTATAACATCAAAATTTTTGGTACACTAATCATTACAGAACTTTAAGAGAAACATGGTGTGAATCTCTGTAAGTTGTGTAATTAACTCTAATTTGTTGGTGGAGATAGGTAACTATAATTCTGTATGCTAGTTTTGCTTGAAATAGAAAGCACACAGAGGCTATTAATCCAAATTTAAGTTTATTCACACTCTAAATTACCTACTGTATTGATTGCTGTAATTTAAAGCAGTGCTAACACTTGAGACCAAAAGAGAGAGGGGAGAAAAAACCCAGTATTTTTGCTCATCTGTGTTAATGAAGAAAAATATAAATGACTTCACAAAATTAAAAAGATTAAAAAAGATAAAGTTTTCTTTAAAAGTCTAAAGATTACAATTAAAAATAGCTTTTGAAATTGAATCAGCTTTGCTAGTCTCACTGGAGAGAAAAGGGTGTAAATTCAAAACCAAATATTTCGACTAATTTACAATAATTTGCAGCCCTTTTTTTGGTTATTCTTATCCTCTGAAATTAATCATCATAAAAGTTCTGAAATAGAGGACTTGTATTTAAATAAAGTGTGTTTAATTTTGGTCTACTTTTCTTTTGGAAATTAACTTGTTAAAAAACTAGTCAGTTTGTAAATAAAACCTAAAGTCATCTGCACTATATTTTCAGGGTTTTACTAAAAAAAAACCAAAAACCTCAAATCAAAAGTTAGCTTTTTGATTTCATGTATGTATGTTGTTAGTAAGTCTGCTTTCTCTGATTTATCTGGTTGTGGGGTTGAGCAGACAGACACTGAATTTCTTTTTTTTTTTTTTAACCAGGTAAAAGTAAAGAATGATGGGTTAAGCAATGGAAGAAAGTCCTTAAGTTAGTTTTTGATTACTTCCTAGTAGTTTCTTGTATATATTATTGCAATGCTTGCTTTAAAGTTCTTTATATATCACTGGAACATGATACATTCCACAGAGGCCCCTATTAGTAGTGGTGGCCATCTTCTGGGATTACAGGTCTAAGTGTTAGATCCAAGTCTGTCGACCCCTTGCCAACTGAAATATTGTGGAGAGTGGGCAAAAGTATAGGCATATTGACAGATTTTAACTTGTGAGGAAAAAGGGAAAAAGAAAGGTTTTCGATGAGAAGTAGATCCAAAGACATTCTAAGTCTCACCTATAACTAGCCTTACTTAAATGTGAGTTAAATGAAGTTCATCTTTATTTATCCTGTCTTAAGGAAAACTTGCTCTTTAAAAACAGTTTGATGCTTTTTAAATAAATTTAGATCTCCTAAGATGGTTTATATATACCTCTGTTAAGTAAAACGTACCAGGGTGTCTCGGTACTTAAAAAGTCCACCTCTTGTAATTCTTCTGGCAATAAGAAAGCCTCTGTGAAACCTCTGTATGTCAGACCTTGTGTTGGGGCACGTTATACAAGCCTTGGTCAGCCTGAAAGGTGAAGAAGACTTACGTTAGAGGTCTCTTGAGGAAATTTGTACTTACACAAATTTAAAAACTTGCCCAAGGTTAGACTGCTACTGTCAGAACTGAATTCTAGCTCAGTTCTAGTTTTCTCCAAGGTCTGTGTGCATGCCTGTTGTATGAGAATTGAGAACAGGAGAGAGACGAAAGCCTGATTACTATATATCCCTTAATATCCCCTTTCTGCTCTATTCCACCAACCTGTCTGAAACCCTTTATTGAACAACCCAACTTCTCAAAGTGAGCAGAAGACACAAAAACCTGTGTGATTCCCTTGTATAGATTTGCAAAGTTTATATTCATTTCAAATCCTAATTCCCAAGTCTTATTTTCTATTGCTGTGACAAATTATTCAAAACTTAGTGGCTTAAAACCACACAAATTTATTGTACATTTCTGTAGATCAGAAGTCTGATGCTGCTCAGCAGGCTGAGATCAAGGTATCAGAAGAGTGCATCACTTTTCTGGAAGTCTTAGGGGAAAATCCATTCCCCTTGCCTTTTCCAGCTTCTAGATGCCACCTACTTTACTTGCCTCATGGCCCCTTCCACCAGTTTCAAACCGAACAACATGGGCTCAGTCTTTCTCATGGTGCCATCTCCAATTGTTTGATTCCCTCTTCCAAGGGTGTTGTGATTACATTGGGCCCATCCAGATAATCCAGGGTAATCTTCCTATTTTAAGATCCACTGATAATCTAAATGCCATCTGTGACCTCAGTTCCTTTTTGCCATATAACCTATTTACAGGTTCCAGGGATTAGGATGTAGGCAACTTTGAGGGGCCATTCTACTTAACACAATTCTTGACTTCTTAATTACAGCTTATGTGTAGGTGAACTAAATTTTCAGAGTTTTAACAGATCTCAAGCCACAGTAAATATGTCTAATAAAAGTTAAGAAAAATATCAACAACAGAGAAGAAAATGGAATTGACAGTTTAGCCACTTGGCTATTCGCACCGGTTTATGTATATGTGTTAACATAGAAAACTAGTTAACTGGTAAATTTAAAATCAAATGTTTTTAGTTTTTTAATAGCTTTTTTTAAAAAAAGAATTTATTTATTTGACACAGAGAGAGAGAGCATACAAGCAGAGGGAGAAGCAGGCTCCAATGTGGGACTGGATCCTAGGGTCCTGGGATCATGACCTGAGCCAGAGGCAGATGCTTGACCTACTATGCACCCCACCACAAGATGTCCCAGTAGCTGTGTTTTAAACATGAATATGAATTAAATGCATTACAAGAGCTAATGAGTCAGCTTATGAAAATAATTATTTAGTTTACTTAATTTTAGCATTTAAATATACCAGTTGCACTATTCCAGTCTCAGATCCCTTTAAAACATTGGTCAAGTTACCACTTAACTAATGATAACAAAGGGCTATATACGTAATCAACTACTGAACTTTGTCTCCCAAGCAAAATCATGAATAGAATTGGTTACTTTTAGAAAGGTGCCAACCCTGATTCTCTGATTCCTGCTTCATTAAGAATTTAAGTAATTCATGTATAAAGCAATACTAGGTTTATAGATTAGAAGTGTCTTGAAAACATGATTCTAGAGATTCAGAAGAGTCGGGGGAAACTCCAACATACATACTTAAAGCAGTGAATACAGTAACTATGATTATCCCTAAATGCCTTTGCTTTTTCTGGGAAATAATTCAGTGTGTATGGATTTATCTGCCCAAGTTGTTTTTTTATAATATTCCTTATTTTAAAAAAGAATATCCTGCAAAGTAATGATTTTTTGCAGCACCTTCTTTAAAAGGAATCTTTAAGGGGTGCCTGGGTGGCTCAGTTGGTTAAGCGTTGGACTCCTGGGTTGGGCGCAGGTCAATGATCTTGGAAGATGGAGCCCCATATTGAGCCCCACAGTAGTCCAGTGCTCAGTGGGGAATCTGCTGGGATTCTCTCTCTCTGTCCCTCCCTGCTGCTTGGGCTCTCTCTAATACAGAAATCTTAAAAAAAAAAAAAAAAAAAAGGTAAACAATGGGACACCTGGGTGGCTCAGTTGGTTAAGCATCTGCCTTGGGCCCAGGTCATGATCCTAGGGGTCTTAGGATTGAGACCACCACAGGCTTCCTGCTCTTCGCTCTACTGCTGCCTGCCGCTACCCATGCTGGTGCTCTCTCTCTCTCTCAAAAAATAAAAAGGTAAACATGGCCATCACCTGGTTTAGTGGATATTTCACCTTTACTTTAAAACATGTTTACATTCAACACTGTTTCAGAGACATTGTAACATTTATAGTAAGGTTATCTTAAAGGGTTTCTGTATCAATTTTTATTTTATGTTGCTGCCTTCGGCTCAGGTCATGATCCCAGCATCCTGGGATCGAGTCCCACATCGGGCTCCTTGCTCGGCAGGGAGCCTGCTTCTCCCTCTGCCTCTGCCTCCCTCTCTGCCTGTGCTCGCTCTCTCTAATAAATAAATAAAATCTTAAAAAAAAAACAAAACATATCACAGGAAATCTTAAACACTGTCATCCCAACGATAGCAAAAATGAATAATGGTGATAATTCACCACATGAAATTTTAGATTTTAGAGGTAAACTTTTTTTTTTTAACCAAATCATTTTAACCTACAGGGAATTGCTAGGCAGCAGTTTTAGGTTCTTATTTTGTACTAGATTTTTGGAATTCAATGGTGAGCAGTACCATTAGCTAGCCTCCCATCTCTTGGAGCTTGCAGTGTAGTATAGAAGACAAGTGGTCACATCTTAATGTAAAATTGCAACTGTCAGAAGCAGCTCTAAAGCAGTAAATTTCACACTTGAGTTTCAGGACCCCTTTACTTTAAAAAATTACTGAGAACCCTAAATATTTATGGATTATATCATTTAGCAATTTAGAAATTAAATGTTAAAATTTAAAAAATACTTAACAATTTTCCTGTTATGTTAATATAACACTTGTATGAAAACTCACGCTAAACTTAGTAAGAATGTCATTGTTTTCATTTTTGCACATCTCCAAAGTATGAGTTAACACAGCTGGATTCTCTTACATGCCTCTGCATTCAGTGTTGTGCAATATGTCATTTTGTTTGAAATACATGAAGAAAATCTGACTTCACATGGAGGTCATTGAGAAAAGAAGTACTCTGGGGATCCCCAGAAAATTTATGGGCTTTCAGTGGTCCGCTGAAATGTTGGGAAGGGCTGCTTTAAGGATAGGGACTCTGCATTTATTTTGAAGGAACACATGGCCTGCTGTGATAGGGGGTGTGGTTCATTGACGCTTTGGTAGCCTTACATAGAACAGCTTTCTTACCTGTATACATAAAATGTGTATATTTGAAGTTAGATCTAATTATCATCCATCAAAACAATTTAAGAGCAGGTATCATTATCTTAGTATCACCAAAATTAAATGATATGAGCCAAAACAAATTTAGGTCACAGTTTTTCAGCAAATACCGGACAGTTTTCTTGCATGGTTTTTGTTAAAAAAAACCTTTGTTCACACACGTTTTCTAATGTTAATATACTTGGGGGCAATTTGTGTCCCACTGAATGGTGCCAAAATTCTTCACTTTAGTTCTGGGGCCCTCCAAGGGCATCTACAGCTTTCTGATTGCAATGATGTGGCAAAAACAACCCCTGCCCCCCAAATCTAAAATCCTTCAAAAGATAAATTGCTTACCTGGTTTCTTTGTACAGACTGGAACCTGCACAGGCAGATCCTGTTTAATACGCTTAATAGCATTGAGAAGTTAACCATGCACCAGTCCTTTTATTTGTAAACTCTCTTCTCCATTTAATAAGATAATTATGTACTTTTCCTTTCAAATGTCACAAGTTGCTTATTATCAAGATAACTTTTTTTTCTCCACATAGCCCTACCTATTAGTGCATTGTCATTGATGGTGTCCGTTGCTTTCTTGGTGGCCAAACTGTCATAAATAATAAACGCTAAAAATCCTAAATAACAACAACAGCAATAGCTACTTTCCCCATCCGCAGTGGTGGGGAGAGAAAATTCTATTCACAAGTATATTAATAAACAGTGGTTGGGTAAAATAGACTTTCACAAGTTATGCTTTTAATGGTACAGAGAGAATCAGGCTGATAACATTTCAGTGGCATTATTCAGAACCTGCTTTATGCCCAATTGTGAGAACTGTAGACTTGAAAAGTTAAGTGTAAATAAAGTTTCATTTTATATTTGATGGGTTATAGAAGTACCTGGTTTAAAAAGTCAAGTAAGTCTGTAAGGTTTATAACACTCAACAGTGTTTGCACTACTCTTCTCTCCAGAGGTAACTATTTTCGATTCTTTTAGCCATTTCTTAGGATGTTTGCCTTCATATTTGTAACATGTTATATGCTAAAAAGAAAGTTGCAAAAACTATTAATGTCTTACTGTGGAAGATAAGTGTTTAACCCTCACCAGCCAACCCTCCCTTTCTCCACCTCTGCCTTCTTTTCATTTAAGGCCATATTTAAATTTCACATTATTTCAATTATGTAAATATAACTGAGCCATGAAATATATATTTTAATATAATTTTTATTTTTCCTATGGTTATTTGCTTTTTCATTTATTTTTCTTTGTATCTTTTATCCCACCTAAATTTTATTTAAAAACAATTCACAGATGTGTAAACACTAAATGGGGTGAAAACTTTGGAATCAACATATTTACAGATATATTGGATATAGGAAAACAACCCAAATTATTTCCTTAGCTATATTTTATAAACTTACAGAAAAATATGTGTAGCATTTAGACTACAGTGTGCCAAGAAATGACTATCTGAAACAACTACATTTACACATACATTTTGTAAATTAAAATCACAAGTAGTAGTTTGTATAACTAATTTTGTTCATCTCCATTAAAGACATTGTATCCCTCTAATTTAATTAGCTCAATTTTTTTTGAGTCCTGAAAAAATACATCTTTAATTTTGCCAACAAAAGCTCTTTTAAAAATTTCTCGAGTCACTTTATTTACCTTTTGGCCATATTCAAAGCCCCCTAGATAACTAATGCCATCATAGTTTAGAGCAAAAAATTTTTTGTGGGGATCAATATCCTCAGAGATGATTAGATTGTCATCTAGGTAGGCCTTAATAAGAGTCTGATTTTGAATTACTCTTACATGGTACCATTTATTTTGACAGAATGTGCCATTGTTATAGGTCATAGGCACAGAAATGCTTTCTCCTAAGTTAACTGCTATTTTCAAGGACTGATTATGGAGACCAATTGCCAGAAAATCATTTTCTTCATTTTGAGCTTTTCCTATCCATACAATTAAGCCTTCTGTTTCAGTAGTACTGAAATTTAAGGATATAGTAGTGAACTGAAGGTTTCTCCTCCTGTAATCTGGATCAATGTATTTAATGTAAGAATTACCCATAAATTTTGCAGTTGAAAATGAAGTTTTGTTTTCACAATACTTTCCCACCCAACCCAAAGCACACAAACAAGTGTAGGAATATGACTCATCAGGTATACATAGAGATTGGTGAAGGCAACGATTATTCAAACAATACACAGACCGGTCACATGTATTTCCAGCCCAATGTGGCAAACATCTGCAAGAAAAAGTTGTGCCATTTACTATACATTCACCCCTATTTCTGCATACATTGTATCCACAGGGTGTCCCATCACAGTCACCTACATTTGAACCTCCTTTTGCTCCTAATTCAGTTAGTTGTAATACTTGATTATTTATAATAACTTCTCGGACACAACCATGAAAACTTATAGGTTCACTTGCTATTGACATAGGATTTACAAGACTTAAGGATGACACTCCCCCAATATAGAAGTCAGTATTTGTGTCCAAGGAGCTCATTTTAGCATTGGCTTTTTCTGTTACATTTATCCCATCCAGATCCAGGTAGCCTTCCGCACCAACTCTTCCTGCTTTAATCACATGCCAAGTACTTCCATTAGTCGTTACTTTTTGGAGAGTTTCTAGAATGATAGTTCTGTCACCAAGGTTGTAGCGAAATTGAACAGAACCATTTACTAAGGAGATACATAAAAAATCACCTGTTGAGAAAGAAAACCAGTTAATTAGTAACGGTAAAATGTTGCTCCATTAAAAATTCTTGCCCTTTGGCCATTTGAGTAAGTTTTGGTTTTGGGGAAAAAAGCAATAGTCTTGATCACAATAATGTTAGAGAATTTTGTTTCCATTTACAAATAAAAATATATATGTATTCGTACATACATCTTGTATTATCCAGGAATTGGCCACGTAAGTTTTTCCTAGTTGTAAATATTTCACACTGAATGAATGTATTGTGGTTCTTTAGTTAAAGTGAGATTTTCCTTTAATGATTTTATATGGTTAAGGATGAATGTGTAAAAAGTAACTTAGATGTGTTACTCCAAGCTGCAGATTCTGTTTTTGAGATTGAAGAAGTAAGCTAGAGAACTAAGAGCAGTTAATATTGGTGCTATGAACACCTCTTCTTACATTGTATGCTCTCCAAAGTTTCAGCCATGTCCTCGGCATCAGGTTCTGTCTACAACTACACAAATCCTTAGCTGAGATCTCTGCTTGGATGTTTTAAAGGCACATCAAACACCAAAGTTCATATTTCAGTTTGTGAACTTCCTCCCACACACCTGGCATCTTCTGGTCTTTCCAAACCTAGTGAGTCACACCCTCGTCCTCCAGTTCTTCAAACCAAAAATTTAGGTTTGTTCCTCAATTCCATATATTTTTTTGTTTCACAATAATCAGTCTATCAAAGATAGGTCTCTAATTAAACAGATTTATCAACATTTTGGCTCACTGTAAACCTCTTATTCTGTCTGCTTATGCTACCTTCATTAGTTTTACTGTCATCTCCAGCTTAATCGATTGCTAGAGCCTCCTCACTTCCTTTCTATTGATTTTAGAATCTACACTTGAAGCTAAAATGATCTTTTCAAATGAAAAGATCTGGTCATTATACCACCTTTTAATGGCATTCATTGTTGTTGAGATAAGAGCCTAAAATCCTTAACATCTATAGAACCTCTGTGGGTCCTTTGCCCCTTTCTCTAGATTTACCTGGAGTGTATTCTCCCCTCTTCCTCTATTCTCTTTACTCCAGCAACACTGACCTTGTTCTTGCCTCAGAATCTTTGCATATGTTCTTTTCTTTTTTCTTGGAATACTCCCTCACGTCCCCATTCCATCTCACCTAGGTCACTATTATCCTTCAGGTCAGAGATCAAGTGCCACTTCCTCAGAGAAGTGTTCCTTGATTTCCCCCAGAGCTGGTCAGGTTTGTTTCTATTACTTCTTTAATTGCACCATGATTCTCTCCTTCACAATGTTTATCTCATTTAAAATTGTATTGTCATCTGTGAATAAATATGATCCAGCATATGTATAAAATTGCAGTGAGGCATTCAGATGAAAAGTAAATGCAACCCGGTGCCTAGATAAAGAATGCAGCCCTTCAATGTAAGACTGTTTTAAGAGGTTAGCAAACTATGGAGATACCTTCCTTAAAACAGCATTTTTTCTTCTAACATTTCACAACCATGTTTTCTTTTCTTATCCAAGGAGATTTCTTGGCACATGCTGCTCTTCCTCTTTTCCTTGGACAGTGCCACACTACTTCACTCCCCTCCTACAAAGAGTGTCCATTCTTCTATTCATCTTTGTGGTCCACTTCAGACCATTATTCTAGGACAGTTGGGAGACCTAGCAATTCTACAGTCCTACACTTATACGATTTCTGCTTGAGAAAACTATGCAAACTATGGGTCTCCTAATCATTTTTCTTATAGAGAATTTCTAGTGAATATAATCTGTCATTACATCTGTGATTATTTGATTAATAGCTGCCTCATCCACTAGTTTATAAACTTCATGAGAATAGGGTCTGTGTCTGATTTTCCAGTACCTAGCATAGTACCTGGCACATAATTAGATGCTAAATAAACAATTGTTGAATTAAGAAATCACCTTGTGGGGCGCCTGGGTGGCTTAGTGGGTTAAAGCCTCTACCTTCTGCTCGGGTCATGATCCCAGGGTCCTGGGATTGAGACCCGCATTGGGCTCTCTGCTCAGCGGGGAACCTGCTTCCCCCTCTCTCTCTATCTGCCTCTCTAATTGTGATCTCTGTCAAATAAATAAAATATTTTTAAAAATCACCTTTGTATAGTTGTGGGGTGAGATGGTGTAGAGTATTTCTCAAATACTAGCTTGAGGCTGAAAGCAAGAAATATAGCCTCTTTATCCTGTATTGATATACAAATTTTAAAAAATCCAAGAAAAGGAAGAAATTCACTTTATTCTTCTATTTTCTAACATGAATAATATTTTAAGTCTAAAGAGAGAGAAGCAGCATTTGCAAACTTTTAATATGAAAGAAGATTAAATGTGGACTGAATCATCTAATTTTTCGTACCATAAGAAACTAGAACAATGAAACATAATTGATACTAAGTTTTAAAAATGTATAACACTCTGAATATACTTTGTGGATCGTTAAGTGGACAGAAACAAATCCTCACGGTATTACGGAAGAAGTTTCTCTTGCTACTTATGTCATAGAGTGTCCTGTAGTAAACAGTGCTACAGTGAAGGGCTACATTGGAATATAAAATATCTAAAAAAATGATTAGGAAAGCTAAAGATGTGATCTATAATATCATTGGTTAAGTTGTCAACTAAGAGCAAAGAGAATACTTCTGCCAAGGAAGGCTTATTTTTTTTTTCAGATTTAATTTATTTATTTGACAGAAATCACAAGTAGGCAGAGAGGCAGGCAGAGAGAGAGGAGGAAGCAGCCGAGCAGAGAGCCCGACGTGGGGCTCGATCCCAGGACCCCGAGATCATGACCCGAGCCAAAGGCAGAGGCTTTAACCCACTGAGCCACCCAGGTGCCCTGAAGAAGGCTTACTTTAACAGTTTTGCGGGTATGTTCTTGTCTTGTGGAGAACTGACCCCCCAGTCCTTGGAAGCTAAGATTGCTGTTGTAACTGTATTGGCAGATTTTGTTATGCAAACCTTTATTTTAGTAGACTAGAACATGGGTCATTGCTGTAGTCATGGGTCATGAGTACAGACTGGCATTAGGGTAAGTATATGTTAGAAGTTGACCACTAGTGGACAGTCCTTCTAAGAAACTGAGGTCATAAATGGAATGAACATCATGAATAATTCCCCTTGGCTATTTATGCCTGTTTAACCATGTCTAGGGCCCTCCCTCCTTCATCTGAGCTGTCATTGCCTCCACCCCTCACCTGCCACCCCAACCATGCATCAGAGATCAAAGCAACCTTTTAGGACCTCACATTTGTGAAGGGACTATAGAGAAATATATTAGGGAAATTTTATATACTTTGATCTCCCTAACAGGAAAGTGAAGGTTAATATTAACTTACTTATCTTTTATTATTTGAGTATTTTTAATGTTACATTGTGGATGACCAGGCTTTTTTAAAAACATATTTTGTGAGGATTATAATTATATCAAGATGAATTCAGACTGTGATTATTTGTGTTTAATATAATATTGGTAACTTATGTATTAAAACACTTTAAGATATGAAATAGTTAACAGCAATGGATAAACAGGTGCCAAGGGTATATTTTTTAAAAATCTCTTTCTAAAATCAAAGATCTCAAATCAATGAAGATAATTTTGAAATGATCATTTTAGGGACGCCTGGGTGGCTCAGTTGGTTAAGCGGCTGCTTTCGGCTCAGGTCATGATCCCCGCGTCCTGGGATCGAGTCCCACATCGGGCTCCTTGCTCGGCAGGGAGCCTGCTTCTCCCTCTGCCTCTGCCTGCCTCTCTGTCTGCCTGTGCTTGGTCTCTCTCTCTCTCTAACTAATAAATAAAATCTTTAAAAAAAAAAGAAATTATCATTTTATTTTAAATTTGACATTATTTGATATTATTAAAATTATTAACCTCTACAGAGATAAGAGGTACCTTGTTAACTGAAAATTAGGCTTTTCACATATGAAAACCTATTTGGTTGCTGATACCAACTTATTTTTTTACATTGTGTATTTAGTGGGCATTTTTTTAGGAGAAGCTCCTCTCAGCAGAGAATCAGAGGGCTCAGTTAATGTTTACATCAGACATAACTCTTAAAGAAGGTACAAAGTACAAAAATATCGATTGTATTTATGCTACTGTAAATAAATGAAATATACTTTACCACTTCATTACACCAACTGAACATAAATAAATAAAGAAATAAATGCTTTTCATCTGATAAATAACTAAATAACTTTAGGTTAATCTGAGTCTGGGAATGTGAAGCTTAGATTTTTAGTATTTTAGAGTTTTCATGATTTCCTTACTTAAGTGTCAGATGCAGCACCAACCATGACATGAAACTGATATATCTGTTTTCATCTCTCTTTGTAAACAGTGTCTGAGGCAGAGAAAAGGAAAACCTTGAATGACATGAAGTGCCATTTAATAACAGATATAAGAAAAATATGCTTTTGGACTCCTAT
Organism: Taxidea taxus jeffersonii; assembly: GCA_003697995.1. Classification (NCBI taxonomy): domain Eukaryota; kingdom Metazoa; phylum Chordata; class Mammalia; order Carnivora; family Mustelidae; genus Taxidea; species Taxidea taxus. The sequence goes on from RCUC01169711.1 coordinate 35,935, forward strand.
ATATATTAATGTGTATAAGCTTTTAATTTAACATACATAAACATAAATATGTATCTAGTCTATTTATAAAACTACAGTATGACAGTCTTCGCCAGCACAGTGCCAAATATATCCTGATTTTATATTCTCAACCATACAAAGGTTAATCCTGAGTTTTTTTTTTCAAGGATTTTATTTATTTATCTGACACACAGAGATCACAAGTAGGCAGAGAGGCAGGCAGAGAGAGAGGAGGAAGCAGGCTCCCTGCTGAGCAGAGAGCCTGATGCAGGGCTCGATCCCAGGACCCTGGGATCATGACCTGAGCCGAAGGCAGAGGCTTTAACCCACTGAGCCACCCAGGCGCCCTTCATTTGACATTTTCACAGGGAGATTTAATCATGAATTTAAAATGAAATAGAAAATCTCAGGAAAACAAATCTAAGATATATTTTGTAGTACAATCATGTTATCTTTTTTTCTTTAAGATTATCTTTTCTCCTTGAAATTATGTAAAGGTATTTCACCAGTGCATTGAGATGGAAACACTTTAGTCTAATTCTCTAATATTCTACTCATTTAGCAGCATATTAAGACAACTTCAAAAGAGCTACTTAGATTAGATTGTGAAAATCAGGGTATCATTTGTGTTGGCTGTGGAAAACAAAAACTGAATGAATTACTTCCCAATACTGAAATTTCATTTTCTGAGAAAAAAGATGAAAGAAAAGCCAAATGTAAAATTAAAAAATATTTTGCAATAGAAATGTAACTATAAATGCAAATGACTTCATCAAAATTCTGGAGGAAGATATATGAAAATGGAAAACAACAGTAAAGTACTAAAAACTCAAAAACAATTTTTTAAACTGCAACATATTTCATGGATATTTTTATTCCATATTATTCTGCAATAATTGTGCTACTTTTATAGTTAAAAATATTTTTACAAACTTATTTTGGAATGTGAATCCTAGGTTTACTATGTAGATAACATATTAAATAAAGAAAAATTTTGGAGCTATAAATGTGGATGGATTTACTGGAAATTTATCAATCATGACTTCCTTTCACTTATCTTTTATACACATATTTTGTTCCTTTTGACATAGGACTTGGCTTCAACCTCTTTTGTGATGGGATTGTTATTCAGTTGAGAGTATACTATATTTGGTTTTTGCTAACTTTAATTCTAAGGCTCTTGCTATTTTATTGAAATTTATAGTTAGAGAGTCAGTTCATAAACATACACTTGCAGTGATAACAGAACATGTATCAAGTATTTACATATTTTATAGGCTCAGTGACTTAAAAAAATAAAAATACTCCATTACACATTACTTAAAAGACTACTGGGAATTTGTTAGGGTCCCAACCCCCTCCACCACAAACATCCTGCCAGCTTTACCTGATTGTGCTTTTAAGTGTTGTGCAACATAAAATAAGATGCCATCTGCAGAAAGAGGCTGAAACTGCAATTGAATATGTGTCTTTTTTCGAATACGGAAGGAAGCAAAAGACATCCAGGATAATTCATGGCTTCTGAAAGATGGATCACTTATAGAAAAAACTAAAAAAAACAAAAACATGAGTTTAAAAAAGTCGGTATTGCTGATAAAACAGTAAAGTTACATGATTTTATCATTTAAGAACTTACCTTAATTACATTGAACCATGGTAATAAATCTGTTCTAATCCCACTAACTGCAGGCTTTTTATAATGGAGCCAATTATTGAAAAGCCTTCTATTACTTGTGTTAACTATGCTCCTTTTGGCTGGTGCTGTGTGCCACAGATCCTCTAGATTGTATTATAGAGAGGCATCACATGCAGAGATTCTGAGAGTTTTATTCTTATCTCAAGAAATAGAAATAGAAATTCTTCGAAATGCCTTACATTAATAATTCTTTTAAAAAGATGATTCCAGGGGTGCCTGGGTGGCTTAGTGGGTTAAAGCTCGGTCCTGGGATCGAGCCCCTCATCGGGCTCTCTGCTAGGCAGGGAGTCTGCTTCCTCCTCTCTGCCTGCCTCTCTGCCTACTTGTGGTCTCTGTCTGTCAAATAAATAAATAAAATCTTAAAAAAAAAAAAAAAGATGATTCCAGGGGCGCCTGGGTGCCTCAGTGGGTTGGGCCTCTGCCTTTGGCTCAGGTCAGGTCATGATCCCAGCGTCCTGGGATTGAGCCCCACATGGGGCTCTCTGCTCAGCAAGGGGCCTGCTTCTGCCTCTCTCTCTGCCTGCTTATGATCTCTCTGTGTCAAATAAATAAATACAATCTTTTAAAAGATATGATTCCAATTGTGGGAGGTGGAAGACATGAATTATTCTTTAGTTTCTATATTTCTGATTAAAATGTAGAGTGTAATCAAGTCAATATAAGATTAAAGTGATTATATAAATGGAAATAAGTATCAGTTTACTTGACAATAATTTAGATCCATATCTCTTCAGAAAGTACTAACCTTTGGGTTTTCCTTCATGTTAAGTCTGAATAAATTCAGTTCAACATGAACTGAAAAAGAATCATTATATAGATTTATCGTCCCTCAGATATTACTTGTTGGTTCTGTGTGTTCATAAGAGGAAGAAGGAAAGTTCTGAACATTTGGCAGCTTTTATCTCTATAGAATCTATAGATTCTTTGTACCTCATTTTACATGACAGCACTTCATATATATATATATATATTTTATTGCATATATATGCAATAAAAAAGAAAATATATATTTAAAAAAAAAAGGAAAGCCTTTTCCTAGTTCCCCCAAAACTGAAGCTGATGCTTTGGAGCACTCTATTATCAGTAGACTTGGTACACATGGGAGTCTGTGCTGGTCTTCTGAGGGAGAGACTCACTGAGCTGCCCTAGTAAAGTGACCCTGCTGGAAGTCCGGGAATGGGGTTCTCTCTAAAGTCCAACCATGCCGGTGTATGGGAGGGGGCATAGGGAAGGTAGTGGAGCGTGGAAGATGGAATACCCCTGCCTTCTCACCCCTGAGGAAGGGAACTTATGGCTGCTGCTGTTCAGGAGGACCTCATGGAAGAATGAAAAAATCTCCCCTCCCAGGGGATCCCCACACCATGGCATCTTGCACAAACCCTACATGCTGCTCTCTCTTCCACTCTCTCCCTCTCTGACTTTTCTCCATGAAAAGGGCTCCCTCCCCTTCACAGCACTGTAGCTCTTCTCTCCCCTAATTCACGTCTCCAAATCTTACAACTGCCATGTTCTCTCTATCCAATTGTGCAGATTGTTTTCTTAATCCTCAGATTGATTTCCTAGTTATTCAAAATCATTTGATGTTGATTTAGCTGCAATTGAGAGACAAGGCAAGCCCAGGGTATCCCTACTATCCTGCCATCTTAACTTTTCCCCATGACCTTGACATGTTTGAAGAATATTTTTCTCCTCTGTTATTTTTTTTAAAAGACTGGTTTATTTATTTGAGAGAGAGAGCGAGAGAGCATGCACGAGTGGGGGGAAGCACAGAGGGTGAGGGAGAGAATCTCAAACAGACTCCCAGGTGAGCAGGGAGCCTGACATGGGGCTTGATTCCATGACCCTGAAATCACAACCTGAGCTGAAACCAAGAGTCGGATGCTCAACTGATTGTCACCCAGGTTTCCCCTTCTCTGTTTTTTGAAAAAAATAGTCATCATTTTGGATTTGGCTGATATTACTTCATAATTAGATTCAGGTTATGCCTTCTTGGCTGAAATACATCATAGATGATGATGGGTTCTTCTCAGGGATTCACATGTAGAGACACACTATCCTCATTGGTGAAGTTAACTTGATTACCTTGGTCAAGGTGTTGACTGCTTTTTTTCTACTGTATAATATTCCATTGTATAATTGTGGCTTTATTTTTTCTTGCAATTTGTGTGCAGTCAGTGGGGAGATACTGTGAGACCATGCATATCTGCTATTCATCAAAACTACCCCCTAGATTTAACAGCCACTGATGATTCTAGCCCAAGTAAGTCTTTATTTGGATGCAAAATGATAATTTTCCAGCCCTACCAGTCTCTCCACAATTATGGCCTGGGTACTGTAGCTTCTCAACAGGCCTCTAGAATTCTCACAGAGGTATGATGGTCCATTTGTTGTGTTAACTTGCTGTCTGTTGAAGGAAGGAAAGCGTGTAGCTTCCTATATTCTGCCATCTTATTAACCTACTTCTCTGCTTTTAGTGCATAAATTTCTCTTAGAACCTAAAGCTCTGCAAGATTTTCCTCCTCTGTTAAAAACTTCATCACCTCCCTATTTTGGATGCAGGAATTTCATTTTTTTTAAATTTTCTTTTTAAAAATTTTAATTTATTTAAGAAAGAGAGAGAAAGAGAGTGTGCATGAGCGGGGAGAGGGGCAGAGGCAGAGGGGGAGGGAGAAGCAGACTCCCAGCTATGCAGG